>JABUQX010053739.1:75000-90000 GCA_015478945.1 Trachelipus rathkii | reverse complement strand
AATTTCGAGATTTTATAAGACTGAATGGCTTTAGACTTACTATACACGATTAACTATATACTTTTAACATTTATATTCCTTTCTATATATCCCTATATTGAGAAAGGAAAGATATCACTAGGAAGAAATATCTTACAATAATATACTGATTGTATAATAACTCCCTCAACATTATAATTACTAATATACCCTTCCTGATAATTCATTGAATAAGAGTTCCTTATTACCTATTGTATAATTACAAACATTATCATTAATCTTTTAAAATACATGTCTTATTTATATTATATAAATTATATATATTATATATATCATTTTTTAAATCCTATCGTCGCTATAGCAATTTAGTCTTGCCTTTTTACTCCATACATTTTATACTTTCAATGCCTATTAATATATGAATCTGTGACTATATATATATATATATAAATATATAATATATATTATATAATATATTAAATATAATATAATTATTATATTATATATAATATTATAAATAATATATTATATAATATATATACGCTACACTATGAGTCCTTGACTACGGTAGAATTATAATCAATTCAGATCTCTTACAGGCATCGAGGTTCATGATTCATATACTCTAAAATCTTGAACGAAATAGACCTTCTTATGGTGGACAGGGGGTCAAAATATTTTCAGTAATAGAGGAGGCCTAACATTGATTATTTAGGATTCGAGTTTAAATACAATAAAATATATTATGACATATGGAATCTTGCTTGAAAGCGAACCTATTACAACCTAACATATCCTTCTCACCTATAGATAGCATCTTTTACCCTTTCAGAACATATGAGGCAGAATTTCTGTTGAATACTATTATTTCATAATAAACTAATAGTTACTACCTCTCTTCATAGTTTCTTGAGTATGCTGTAAGAGCGTAATAGTTTGGAGTTATTGTGGGGTATTTGAGGTTAAAAAGAGGTCTAAGTCCCTTTATAATATGCTTATTTTAAATTTTTGAGCACTAATTATACTTTCTTTGAAAAGTGGTGATAATTTAAAAAAAAACGTGTAAATAGACCAAGGGACGGAATTAAAGAGAGAAAATCTTTGAGATTGAAGTTAATTCATTCAATAATTTTTGTTCATTAATAATAATATTATAAATATAATTTTTTTAGTAATAATATATACTATTTAGTATTATATTTAATATTATAAATATGGTTTGTGAAGTCGAAAATAATTATTAAACTAGGAATAATCGTGTGCGGATACGTGCGGACTTGCTGATTATATACGCGGGAGTGATTTATGAAAAGGTCTTAATAGCGGACTTACGTTTTATTCTCGATGGTGCGGATGTGTCAGCTATGCGTAGACTTCAAATGCCCCTAAAAATGAGCTCCGGGTGCCCACTCTGATACTTATATATCAATATTTCAAATATTTTCCATCTTTATTTATTCTAATTTGTTATTATGCTAATATATTATATATACTATTTAAATTTTATGATTTAATTTATTAAAATTATATTGAGAATTCTTAAACTAATGCTTAACTTTCATGATAAAAAAAACATTGAATATTTTTCATTTATTTTATTTACTTTTTTATATCTTTTTTCATTTTATTTAATCTATTTTTAATGATATTATATATATATAATTTAATATGATAATTATAATAGTAATAATATTTTATTATATATATATATATATATTTATAATATTAATTATATTAATATATATTAATATATAATATTAATATTAATATTAATATATAATAATTTATATATTACTATTATAATACATATATATATAATATATTATATTATATATATATTATTTATTTATATTATATATTCTTATTATATATTATTTATTATTATTATTATTGTTAAAAATTAATAATTTAAGTATTTATTCTTAATTTAATATATTACTTTTGAAAATAACATTATTTTGTATATTAAATTTAAATATTATTTAAATAATTATTACTTTTCTTCTACTAATCGCTCTACTTACTCTCTCTTCAATATCTCTTAATTCCTAAGTTCATAATCATTCTATCTATCGCCTCTCTTCTCTCTCTAATCAAATCTTACATCCTCTCTCCTCTATTACTCTTTCTATTCATTCCCTCGTACTCCTATAACCCATGAATGATTCTTTATATCTATCTTCAATTATCTTATCATTAACCTAACTTTAGTTATATTACTACATACATTAACAAGACACAGTTCAACTTATACTAACAATCTTAATAAACTCTAACCATAATAACCTAATCGCGTACTTATAATATCTTAAAACCATATGAATAAACTGATAGCATAGTATAAACATATAAATGAGATAATATAACTCTAATCTAAACGATAGTATCCTATTAAAATAACATAACCTATACCTAATCTATATTATATAACAATAGGTTATAAACTAACCTATACCTATCACTTAAACCTAACCTAAACCTAAACATTTGAAAATAACACTATCCTAATCAACGTTGATCAAATTAACTATAAACAAGCTACAAATTCGTATGTTATACCTTTTAATACTAAATAATAAATAATATATTTATTAGTATTTAAATAATACGGATTCATGTTACATTATGTCAATTGTGAGTAACATATAACAATAAGTTACCATAAATTATCATATAGCAATTTAATATAACAATATATAAATAAATATATTCTTTATTTTTTAACCTACCTAAAATTAATAAAAACAGTACTATAAATGATGTTAAAATTAGACATATTTATAATATATACTTATAATAAACACATAATAGTCCTTCAGCTTTAACTTAACCTTGATTTAAGAATTTGTAAAATATTGAAGAGTTTTTGACATACATATATATTTGATATATTCTATTTCGATCGAAATATTTAAATTTGAAAATTTATAATTCTATTATCATATTTATACTATATACTAATAATCTTAATTATCTTTATTTATTTAATATTTAGATTTTTATTATTATTTTTTTTATTAATTTTTATTTAGTTTTGATTAATATTATTTTTATTTTTTTTTTTTTTTTGCATATTTCTTAAATAAACTGAATCTAATTTAGCTTTCAGTAAGTTAATATAAAAAAATTAAATAAGCCATACTTCCAGTATAAATTATAATTAATTGATTAATATATATAAATATATAGAATACCAAGTATATACTATTGTTATTATTATGTTTAAAATATTTATTATTAATTTGTTTTTTTTTTTAAATCTTTATTACTTTTGATTTTTACACTTTATGTTTTATTCACATTTTATAATAAACTTTTTTTTTTATTACAAATATATTTTTATTTAATTTTAGCTAAAATTTGTTTACTATATTAAGTGGATGAGAGTATTTGCTCACTGACGATTGATTTATAAGATTTTGTAATTATGAACATTAAATTTATAATTGTTTATTATATTTGCTTTTTTAATACTTACTTTTTATTAACTTAAAAATATCATTCAAAAAGCAATAACTCAAGAAAATACAGAATAGAATATTTAAAGAGAATTAGCAGATATAATTCATAGAGCTATAAATATATTATATATATAAATAACACATGCACTATACATCCTACTTTCTCCTCTACACTAAGACTATCCAAGAGCTTAAAGCAAACTGATAATCTAAAAAATGACAAATGTTTCCTGATTTCTCATGCATACTATATACTTTTATATTTATATATCTATTATTTTATAAAATTAATCAGTTTATAAATTCTTTTTTATTTTCTTCATTCATTTGTTGAACTTTTTTTTTTTTTGTTATATATACTTATATTATATTATAATATATTATTATATAATGTATATATAATAATGGATATATCATATAAGTAATGATATGAATAATCTATTAAATTAATATATATAATCATATATAATAATGTTTTGACCATAACTTGTTATGACTTCTTAAAAACAATAATATATATTATATAAAATATATATTATATATAATATTATTTAATAAAAATAAAATATTTAATATATAAAATATATATTATACTTATAATATATATATTATTATAATTAAATATATTAATATATATATATTTATATAGTTATAATATTTATATATAATATGTAGGAATATAAAGTTGATTCAATCTTTAACAATCATCTATTTTAAATATTTTTTATTTATTAGGTAGGATTTATTGTAAGTTGTGTTTATGTAATTTTTTGTTTTGTTTTGAGATATATATAATAATATAATATTTTTTATTTTGCATTTATTCTAACTCATTTTATTTACTTTTTATTTGAAGCCTCCTATCTGGTAACTATGTGCTTAAGGCATGACCCAAAAAATGAACAATTCACTTTGTCTTAGCTCGGAATCATTGAGACTTAATATGGAGCACTTCTGAGAGAAACAGAACAGGGTAAGAAGATACATATAAAAGCACAAAACACTACACAAAAGTTATACCAGATGCCCAGGAAACAACATACAAACTTTTGATATGGAGAAAAAATATTCCTAGACATAATTTATTGTACATAGCTCACATATAATATGATTCATCAGCAATATGATCTATTCTTTTATTTCTCATAAAAAAATGGCTAAACAAAGAGCTCTAATCATTGTATAGTCAGTAAGCTTAGTCTATGATAGTACTTAATTGTAATACAGTAGTATAGAATAGAAGCTATGTAGTAAACATTAGTAGTATCTAACCTGATGTTATCAATTTGAGTTTAGATTCATGAGTCGTTAGAGTATAAATACAATTCTCCAATATTATCTTTAAGAGAGTAGAGAGCTATAATAAAGATATTACTTTGCATAATTAATCGATATATGTCTATCACATTGTACTATAATAATCCTAATACAAATATTTGTGCATAACCTAAGCTAACATTTTCTTTAAATTATTTTTACTAAACAAGAAAATTTCCAAATATTAACAATCATTGTACCTACTATAGTACATAATAGTTCTTTTGCTTACTTAACTATAACTATAGCATACTGTACCATAATTAACTAGCATGCCAAAAATCACTCAATAACATTATAATCACAACCTATCAATTATAAAAACGTGTTATAGGTAGCAAAACTTTAGTATCCAATAAGATTAAAATATCTAATTAAACAACTCCCTGCTAATGATATTAATAATAATAATACAATAACATATTAACCAAACCCAACAACATATGCAATCACTATCATCCATAATAAAAGCATCATTAACTTATAACTATGAATCAGTAGCTATAGCAGAAACTTAATACTTAATTTACTTTTTAAGTACTAATTAACATAAGTCAATGAACTACAAAACTTAGTACCAATAACCCTTACCTTATATAACCTAACCTAAATATCACTATTTCTTATATCGATATTTATATCGCTAACACTACATATTGGTAGTGCTTTTATATTATAATAAGTCTTCATATTAATTTATATATATATATATTATCTCTTTTATTATAATTTATATCTTAAAATCTTATTTATTAACCCTAAAAGCAGATAAAGTATTTTATTCATCCACACTCACTCTCATATACCCCTCTCCTCACATAGAAACATATTATTTATACAAACCTCTTAGACATGATTTGCCATAATGATTTATCATACTTCCATATAAATATTTCCTTTTATGGTTAATTCTAGACCTTACTATAATAATATTGACATAACTTGGCCTATCCTAAAAATACCTAACCTTACTTTGCCTAATCTAGTAACTAAACTAATCATGTCTAATCATAACTTATAACCTATACCTATAAATATAAACCATTACGCAGCTTGTCTGGCATCTAGTTCATCACATTCATTAATTAACATAAAACAAAGTTTCATATAATAGTAAAACATTCATAATACTTAAATTTTAAATTAAATTATGTATAAAAATTTTTAACATGACCCTAAGCTAACTCCATAATAATCTATAAATTGTTATTACTGAAAACTTAGCAAAGTAATTGAAAGAACTGCTAAACATACAAACCAAGCTTCTTACTTAACCTTAACAATAATAATAATCCATAATCACTAAATAATATATATTACAAGCAAACATAACATATCCACAAGCCTATCATGACGTTATTGGGTTATACATAAAAACTTAGCATGAATATAAAATTTAAACTAATTTAACAATATACGACTAATATATAAATGTAACTACACTCATCAGAAATCAAAAGTATCACAACAATGTCTTACAAGTCATACCTCATCTTAACTCATAAAATGAACACACAGCTATAAATCTACTAAACATAAAGTGTGACTTATACCACGCATATAAATCTATTAAAATAATTATGTATATTTAATAAATTAATATATACATATATATGCTACTAATAATACTATGGAGAAAATATATTTATTCATCACCTAAACTACATAATATCCTACAATAACCTATATAACTATATATTATAGCCATTAACATTACCTATCATTAACCAACAGTCCGAAATTTATTCCTATTATACTATTTTATATTGTATATTACTGCTTATCTAAAATCTTTAAAATTTTATTTGTTGTGCTACAAATCTCACAAGTAGATTTATTTGCAATCGTTCTTAAATATATAATTAACCCCTCCCTTATATAATGATAAAAAATATATTTTCACAGTTCTTTGATACTATGGATTTTGCAAGTATTGTAGTATATTTAATTACATATATAAAAATGGTAGTATACATTATACCCAAATATTTTCTTTGATAACATTTTAACATGACATAGGACACTTAATGCCTATCCTAAAATTATTAAGCTTAACCTTGCCTAACTAGAAACAATGAACAGTGAAAAAATAGTAAGGAATTAACCATTTCTTTGATAAATTTGTAGTTTTAATCATTATGTTTTGATCATATTATAAGTATGAATAAACTGATATACGTAATAACAATAGTTTCCTATACTAAATTACATAATAATCTAACCTAATATGTTAGGTCTAACATAATAACCTAAATAACTAAGCTATACCTAATAATGTATATTATTAATAATATATTTGAAACTTGCAATGTGTAACAACTAATACTGCTATATCATATAAAAACAAAGTTTCTTATAACTTAACCATAAATAAACTAACCTAACCTAACAAGCAAAACATATCCATAGTCACATTGCATCCTCTAATCTCATAACACACACACATCATAAGGCGGTATATTAAACTCTATTATCTAATAAGAGTATAAAAGTTAAATAACTTCCTTAATCTTAATGAACATAAATTCCATACACTCACTAACTTTTAACTTCTCATTCTTTAACATGCATTCTTATCCACATTTAACATACATAATATATCTATTATTTATTATGTGTTTACTATTATATTCAAAAATCATGGTCCATTAAACATAGATATTTTCTCGTGTACTATGCTTTATCACCCATATTCGTTAACGTGTTAACAGAGGCACTCTTCACTGCACGGTGAGGTACGAAAGTGTGCGACAGCGGAATATATAGGCTATAAGATCCAATAATATGTAATTTCTTAATAATGTATCACTACATTCATTTCCTATACACACTAACTACGCTAAAGAACATCTACCTCAGACTTATTCTTATTTCTTCCTCGCAACTTTCGGGACGAATTATTTCTTTACTCAATCGAAGTCAAAAATCATCATTGACTCACATGCATTAGAGATATGATAGAATTTCTTTTAGATTGAATAGAATAAACTTAAGTGTGCGTAAGCAAAGGATAGACAATTATCTATTATACATCTCCGAAATTGTTAATACAGTACTAATTAGCTTTTGCATATGATTGGATAGACCAATTTTTATTTATCTTGTACTATATTTCTCTTGATCAATCCTATATATTCTCTTTATCTTAATACTATTAGTTTAAAATCTATAAAACTGTTCTTCTCTTAGACTATACCACAAATTGGCACTCTCATATATACTCTCTTTAATGTAACTTAACCCTAACCGTCATATATGCCTATACACTATAATATCCTACTTATTTAACCATAACATATCACTATAATAAAACATATAAATCATATACCTTTTCCATCAGCTATAATATAACCCTAGACCTAAACTTAACCTAATTCGTTATCCTAAATTACTAATGACTAAAACTAATTAAAACCTAATCCAAATAATAAAAGCGTGACTTCAAATATTAAACAAAACATACTTATTATCTTAAGTTAAACATATATTCTAAGTTATAATAATTCATAAGTTTCTAAGTTTAACTGTAATTATTCACAAACAAAACTTAATTTTAATCTTATACATAAATCTATAATAACTCAATTCTTACCTAACTACACTTTACATATCATAATGATATTTCAAATTTACTTTTTTGACATAACAACTACACGTATAGAATCCAGTTTATCCCATCACTATAAATTAAAGTGATTAATTCTATCAGATAAAATTATATTAATCTAAGCAGAAACAGCCATCTGTGGGTATAGGTCTAGATTCTCTTCCGAGTGCTCGGAGTCGAAGGCCTAGAATCGGGAGCTCATCGATTGCCTCACCTTCAGCAACTAGATGTATGCTAGCTTTTCATATTACATATGGAGCGAAGACTTGTAATACTGCATGAGACTCATCGAGAGAATTGAGACATTAAATAGAGGATGGGCGTGAAGCGAACCTCTTGGGATAAGGTGCGGCATAGAGTCGTGTAAATAGTTTCTATCTTCCATCCCGCTTGTGAGTTTCTCTTTCCGTGTCTCAAATTCCCATACAGTCTCTCTTTCCATCACAACTAACTTAGCTTATCCTCCTACCCCGTATAACTAAACTAATATTATCACGTCTTAACATAGAGCATTATATAAATGTATTAACATTTAAAAAGTTATTATTGTAATTTTTGAATTTCTGATATCATAATATCCAATTTAGCCTATTGTTATTTGTTGATATGTTTAATATATAATATAAACAATCAATACAAACAAAATACCACTTCATTTTATATCACATTTATGAATGTAAAAGCTTCTGCATTTCTTTTAAAGATACATAAAAATTTTGAATTACTCACAAACAGAACCTTATTGTATTATGTTACGTGACATCATCAATTCTCTAAGTATATGATCGTACAATGTGCTGCACTCACCGTTTTTTCTCTTAAAGTCAATACAAACTTTAATTGTCTTTGTCGCTCATCCTCTCAATTGGAATAGAAGTAGCACATGTGTATTCGCTCTTTTATCGTGAGTTAATTTTCGATCACTGTGTGTTTTAGTATACTATTATATATAATTTTCTATTTTCATAGTATATTATATAAACCTTGTATAGTGCATATGTATGTTATTAAGATCACTTGATCTATAAAAGATAACATATCCTTAATTCATTTATTTTTTAGGATATTCAAAGTTTTTTTTTGCGTTATATAATTATTTTAAATATTTTATATTATTTATATTTTTTTAATTTTTTTCATATTTTCCATTTCTTTTTAGTCTTCTAATAACTTTTTTATTTATAATTTTTTGTTTTCAATTTATTTTTAAACATTTGGTTTTATTATATATTTAGAATATGAATTTTGATTCTTTCATTATACATATATTAGGTAAATCATAATTGAAATACTATCAAAGTGCATATTTAATACAAAATATCGCTCTAACCAAACCTCTGCTCAAAGCAAACTAATTTCATTATTATTTAAAAGGGTCTATCTGAACAATAGATCAAATTTTTAAAGTCATAAATGTCCTTAATTACTTTACATATATACGCATTTTTTAATATCTTTTTTTTTGATTCGTAGATTAATCTTATTTAATTTTAAACATTACCTTATTTAAATGCTTTTATAAATTTATTTGATAATTGAGAGTATTTAGCTTTTATTAGCACAATTTTTAAATTTATATGATCTTAATATTAATTTAAAATATACTTACAATTATTAATGAATTTTTTTAGCTGAATTTTAATTTATTTAAGTTTCCTTTAAATCATATAAGTATTCTATAAATAATTGATACAGACGAGAGTGTGTATAAATCGAGATCCATGTAGACTCCTTTCTCTATGCTTTAACGTAAGTATCCTTATCAATATAGCTCTCAAAGTTTTTTATATATCCTACTAACATCTCAAAAGTTAAATTCATTGTTTTTAAATTTCTCCTTTCTTAATGCGTAATTTATTCTATCATTATTTTTCGTTATAAACATAATATAAACTTTATATATTCACTATCTCTTATAATCACCATATCTCACTCACACAATATTAAATTAGTCCTACACTATATAGCAAATTAACACTTTATTATTCTATTTTACACCTCTGAATTCACCCTATTAATCTTTATAGATATTAATAATTTTATTAAGTGTATTCGCGATAAAGTTGTGCCAATTTGATAGAAAGAGCTATAATCGAATTGCTAATTGTCCTTGGCTCTTAACCCTCAAACTGCCGTAAAGTATATCATTCATTGCTTTCTTCAAGTAGTAGGTATACTACTCAACAATTAATTATATTTAAGAGCTCATTCTATAAGTTCACTATTACAAATAGGAATATATTAATACAAAAGTTATAATAATATTCCTTATTAGACTCCAAGTCTCAAGTCTTTCATTTATATATTTCTGATGATACATATATAACAATACAACTTATAATAAAGTTATTATATATATTATTATCATAGTAACAAAAGATATTATTTTAACGCTGGTATATTTATATATTATAATATAATATTATTATATAATATTAATATATATATATATTTTATTAATATAATAATATATTTATATTTACTAATATATATATACTATATATATATATATATATTATATTATAATATATTTATATATATAATAATATATATAAATTTATATATATATACTATATATATTTTATATATTAATTATAACTTTTATATATATATTAATATATATATATATATATATATATATTATATATATATTTATATTTATTAATTAAATATTAATATATCTTAATTAAATATATATATAATACTATATAATTAATATATATATATATATTAATTATAATAAATTATATATTAATCTAATATATAGTATATAAGTATATATATATATATATATATTATATATATATATATATATATATATATATATATATATATATATATAATTATATATATTATATATATAATATAATAAATATATATTTATTATATATATATATATTATATATATATATTATGTTTTAATATATATATATTTATATATATTATATATATTAGATATGTATATTATCTTATTTATATATACGTATCTGTATATATATATATATTAATATATAATATATATATATTATATATATTATATATATAATATATAATATTATATATAATAATATATATTATATTTATAATATATATATGTATAATATATATTATTATATATAATATTATATTATATGATAATATAATTATCTATATATATATATTATTATATATATAATATTATAATTAATTTAATAATATATTATCTTATATATATATACTGGAATTTATTTAAATAAATAGTGGTTGATCATTACTAGGTTAATAAATATTAGAGTAATAGGTAATTATGTTTATTATTAATATATGTTTATTTCTTAGGTTAGGTATTAGGTTAGGTATGGTGATAGTGTTATGGATTGGTTAGTTACCCAAAAAATTTAATTGTATTTCTTACTGATAAAATTATTATAAATTATAAAGAACTACTTATAAATTGTCATTTGAGTATCTATGATTTTCCAATAAAATAAATTATTTAAGTATGATGTTTATGTAAAGTTTTATGTAGTGAAATTTTATACTCGAGTTATTTATTTCCGCTGATCTACTACCAAATATCACAATTCATTGTAAGCGTTGTTTTACTGTATCATCAGATTCTAGTAATTCATAAACTACCTATAGCTACCAAATATTGTTTTATATACATTACTACATATTATAATCGTTTTTTTTCTTATTAATAGTACAGTTTTTCAATTCTTCTATGAATATGCACTTATTGCCAATTTGGCATTACGGCATACCAGAAAAGAGACAATAATTGACAGGATCTCCAGAAGAGGTGGAAATTTGGCCTTATATATAAACAAGCCACACAAAGAATGGAATTATTTGCAAATAATCTACTGTAAATATTACAATTTTTGTAATCGCATAGTTCTTGATTGTAACCTTGACTGTTATGGTTATACCAGTGCTATATTTTTCTGAAGTCTTTGCGTTATTTTGTTTATATATTTATCCTTACACATTTTTGAACTACAATTTCCAAATTTAATATTTTGAAACATTTCCAATTGCTTTCGTTTGTGAGTCTTTACAGGCTCATCTCTTTTCAGGCACCAAGTAGTCTGCAATCATTATTTATTCCAGCGACCTTGGTACTTTCTCATATACCGAACTTCTTGGATGGAACTCTCCCCTTGTTCATCATAATACCACATTTGCGGAAAATAAGTCACAAATGAAGGCAGAAATGAATTTTAATCGACTATCCGAAACCATATTCTCAAATCTTAGCAAATTTTTGACCAGTCTTTAATTGAAAACGATGTTTTCCAAGGAAATACGCTTATTCCCTCCACAATAATTCAAGAATCTTCCCATTTATTCGTATGTTGTGTTCATGTGACTACACTCATCATCTTTTCATTAACTTCTAATTGAAGGACCATCAAAAATAACCTGAAAGCAATTTAAGATAATGATGGTGTGGAAACTTCTTTTTAATATAAAGAAAAGCATCATTTCTTTATCATTCTATATAGTTTTTCACTAAGGCTGAATTTATATGTTAAGGAGATTTATGAAATGATTGCGTCAAGAATGATTTGGGATGAATTTTTAAATCCAGGTTTTGGATTATTACCTGTCAGTAATTATTTTTTAATGCTTTGTCATCGCCGACTATCATAAACAAAGGAAGCCGGATACTTGGTTGTAACCTCCTGCATTCTAATATAAGGTTATAACTGTAAATTAAAACAGTTTTAGATGACTGTTTTCCTTTTTTTTTTTTTTTTGCTATTTATGAAATGTATTGCTTCAAAATATGAATTTGGAAATTTTTAAATAGTAATTTGGATTGTTAATATATTATAATATGTATGGCTACATATTGTTATTATACAGTTTGTGACAGTCCAACTTGTGATGACAACTTCCTAAGAGATGAATTCAAGTATAGTGTTTTATATTAAATATTTATCATATTTTCAAACTATGTTTATATGTAAATATTACTATGTGAGAACTAGAGCTAGACTATTACTATAATTATATACGCAACAGCACGCTTTAGAGATCTTATACTATACCTGATGATATTACAATATAATAGTTACTCATTTACTATAATTGTGTTTTTATACATTAATATCAGCGTTGCTCAGAGTTCATAGAATCTTATTAAATAATCGAAAATATTTATTTATAAAGTCGTAGTATTAAGGAGAGAAATATGTCACGTGAATAATTCTGTCCCTATTATATACTAGTATCCAGTATATAATTTGTATTCTATGCAAGTAAATATATTATTCTTCCCTAATGACGAGATGACTAATAGCATACTGTGTAGAGATTCTTTATTTGAATTAAACTACTAAATCTCTGGTTAATAAAGTAGTCATTGTGATATATTTATGTGAAATATTGTGAGTTAAATAAACGGTTGTGGTCATAATTTTGACTACATTAGTTATTTGAATGTATGTTTAGCGGTGTCTAAGCAGTTTTATACATTTATATTCTACATCTATACGCTATATCCAATTTCAAGCTCTGATGGTATTGTTTATCATGGGACAGTGATATATCTGGATCCATATAGGTGAGGAACTGGTTTTAAATGCAGTATAGTACTAAAGGGATACTATAATAAACGCATAAAATGTACTCTTTTATTTATTATATTTATTGTGTATTAACTCTAAAACAAAAGCATTTAGTTAAATTATTGAGATAAGGTGGATAAAAGGCTACAAATATCAAGTAATATTGCATGCATTATTTCTTAGCCAAATTATTTCCATATAATATTTCATATTTACACTTAATTATGTGATATGTTGTCATAAACATATGTACTATCTAGTCCATGATACTATTTCTCACTCTCTCACATCTTAATAGGTATAAATACTAAAAAGGTAATGCCTTAACCTTCTGTGCTCCATCTTCTTTAGTATTCACCAGGTTTTATAGTAATATATATAAACATATATTGAAGAGCAAATACTTTGTCTTGATCTCATATAATATATATATTATAATACCATATTTTAACTACTACTATTAATATGACAATATGATAGAGAAGGCCTTAAAATGAGTATTGTGTTAAATTGTTATAAAACTATTGTGCCTGCCAATATAATTATATAACTTTTTACAACATAGTAAATCAAAAATATGCAAATAAGACCATTTTATGACTCACATTTCTATTCATTAATAATATTAATCCTTTTTATTTAATGAGAATTAATAAGATTATTATTAGACGTATAGTACATTAACTTGAGAAAATATATAAAAGATATATTAATTAAATATATAATATTTTAATAAGCAGCCATAGTACATGACTAACTAATTTATCATATCTAACAGTATATATAATAAATACACGTAATGTGTTAAAATTAAATATTATTATTTCTCTTATCTACAGTTCCAAGTGACTTAATGTCTTTCACTCATTGTTATTAGAAATATATTGCATAAATTTTAAATTTTTTATAAATTTCAATTAAATTAATTATTAAAATCTAATTTATACCTAAAAAAATATAAATTTGATAAATATATCTTGTGAGATAGTTATATAATATATATTATTCTTATATATTAAAAGAAATGGAATAATATAAAATTTTCTATATAATAAACTGATTCAAAATTTGAAAATTA
>JABUQX010053739.1:47500-72500 GCA_015478945.1 Trachelipus rathkii | reverse complement strand
TATATATAATTGTATTTGTATATATAACAGATTAAGTTAATATATATTATTAATTTTTTCCCCTTATTTTTGAAATCAGGCATTGGCATGAAAATAATAATAACTAATAAATTATATTATTAATTACTAATCTTTTTATTGTACTATAGCAAATTTTAGGTAATTTTGAATGAGTTATATATCATTAGGTACTATTGGCAAATTTATATAATGTGATACTAATAATTATAATATGTATAATATATATATTATATATATATATATCTATATATATATATATATATATATAATATATATATAATATATATATATAATTCTTCATTAATTATATATATATATATAATATTATATATATATACTTATATATATATTAATGATTATTATATATTATATATTATATATTAGTGTCTTGTAGTCGTGTATAGAGTGGTTTTTTCGTGTGTTGTGCTAGTTATATTGATTGACTATTATGATGTGTATTAGTTAGCTAATTATTTAACGATTATTATTATTTATTATTATTATTATATTAATTATAATTTATATTATTATTATTTATATATAATAAATTATTATTATTATAAATTAATATAGTTATATAATAATAAATATATAATATAAATAATAATATAATAATAATTTAAATATATAATATATAATACTTAAATTATTATACAATTAATATATAATAATAATAATTAAATTAAATTATAGCGACATCATATACTATATACCATTATAAGCTTTGAGTTATCAAACTAATACCAATGTAACATTTTAAAACCTATAACAAAAACAATAATTATAAATTAAATAATTAAATAACATAGTAAAAAAAGTTATTTTATCAATCTAATAACACAGTTAATAATAAATTATAATAATAATATAATATATATAATATAATATATATTAATTAATAATATAAATATTAAATTAATATACGAATATTTATTATTAAATATATAACATTATATAAATACTAATATATATCGTGATTAGTATATAAAATGTAGATATAAAATAATAGCTTTGTGTGTTATGGGTAGATATAATATATTATATATATTATATATATATATTATATTTATATATAATATATATTTTATGTATATATATATATTATATATATATATAATTATTATTATATAATTAATATATATATATATATTATATATATTAAAATATTATATTTAATATATATATATTAAATATAATATATATTATATAATATAAATATATTATTATATATATATATTATATATATATATTAATATTATTTATTATATATATTAATATATTAATATGATATATATTATATATATTATATAATAATAAATAATATATAATATAAATAATAATAATTATAAACATTATTAAATATATAATAATTAAATAATAAATATGTTAATATATAAATAAATAAATAAATTAATCGTAAAATATTCCCATAATATGATAATCCCCAATAATAAATAAAACAACACACAAAATGACTCACCTATACATACACTAATACAATGAACACTAATATATATATATATAATATATTATTATTATAATATATTATATATAAATATATATAATTATATATATATATATAAATTATATATTATATATTATATTATATATAAATTATATATATATATATATATATATAATATAATAAAATATATATATAATATTATATAATAAATATATAATATTAATTAATAAATAATATAATACTATATATATAATATATTATCATCAATAATATAATAATATTTAGTCACCAATGACCTTAATACTATATTAATACTACTCATAATATAAATATGACTCTAATTATGGCGTATATAAGAATTGAGTTTATAATAGTAAAAAAATATAATTAAATGGCTTTAACTTAGCATTTAGTGACAATGCCTGATTCAAACAATGGAGGAAAATAAATTATATTAATACTCTGTTGGATTGCAAATCATTATTATATATATATATTTAATATATATATATATTATAATAACTATATTACTTATATATATATATAATATAATATAAATATTATATTAATATATATAATATAATATTATATATATTATAAAATATTAATAATAATATATATATCTTATATAGTCTTATATTATTATTATATATTTATTTTAAATAATATATATATATAAATAATATATTTAATATAATTATTATATAATAAATATATATTATTATATATATATAATTAATATCATATATAATATATATATATATATATATATTAATATAAATATATATATATATATATATATATATATATATATTAATATAATATATATACTAATATACTATATATATAATATATAATATTATTTATAATATTATATATATATATATATATTATATATAATAAATATTAATTAATATATTATTAATATATATTAATATAAATAATATATATATAATATATGTATTAATTTTTATAATAATATATTATATATATATTTATTTATATATAATATAATATATATATTATATTAATAATATATATATATATAATAAAATTAATAATATATATTAATATTAATATATAAAATATATAATATATATATATAATTATCTTATTATCTATATATATATTTGATATACATTGTGTTAATTATATATAAAAACCGTAAACTACGCAATGTGTGTACCCGTATGGGGAGTACCTCTTCTTAACAAATTATTTATATTATAAATTCTAAAAAAAATAAAATGTTGTTCGTAAAATAATTACCTTTTATAATTGTTAAATTATCGCAAGGTCTTATACACAAACTTTGCTAAGTGTTGCGTATTATAGGTTAACACGTAAGTAAAGAAGTCTAGCTTAGTTGTCTAGCATTAGTAAGAGCTCTCACGAGCTTATCTACATTATTAATAATATATATATAATTCCTATAAAATAGTTGTATTAAACTATAGCTATTTAAATTGCTTAAAATTTAATTTTAACAAGGTCTTCATAACTCTACAATTTAATTTGTAATATTAAATTATAATATTTGTAATTTATGCGTTACATGGAATTTAAATAGAAAGATATATTTATAATAATATCATATATATATATTAATATTTAATATATTATATATATTTATATATATATAAATATATTAATAATTATATATATATATATATAATTAATATATATATATATTATAATAATTATATATATAATATATATATATATTACTATATTAATATATATATAATATATATATTATAAATATATGATGAAGGGAAATATAAAACAACTATTAGATGATTTGAAGCTTAAATATGTGATGAATAAAAAGGATTTGATCTCAGACTTATGTGATAGGTTATTCCTCTGAGCAGTAACAACACACACACGCGCCATACTTAAATCACACCACATACACTCAACATAATATTAACTTATTATACTATATATTATATATAATTATATATATATATATTAATAAATATATATATATATATATTATGTATCTATATATAATATATAATATATATATATATATATATATATATACTATTAATTATATATAAATTTAAAAATATTTATATATAAGGTATATAAATATAATATATTCATAAATATAAAATATCTTTAAAATACTTTTAGAAAATATCTTAGAATTAATATATATAATATTATAATATATATATATATATATATATATATAATTATCATTTATAATTAATAATATATATATGATATAATTTATATATATATATAATATATATTAATAATATAAATATATTTATTATATATATCATATATAGTATATATATATATATTTTAGGCCTATTATAAGTGTTGACTCCTAGGAACGTAAATAATAAACACTGGTACTGCGTCATTTTTGATGAAATAAGATTTTAATAGTGATTCTATATACATTTTTCTCCGTTTAGATTATTATTCAATAAATATAATTAGGTATATAGTATAACTGGTTAAATTTGTGCAATCAACATTTAAGTCTATATATTTCTACACCATTTATTTTTCTATTTTATTTTAAATTTTTCAAAATATAATTTATTGTTGCTATCACTAAGAAAATTTTTATTTCCTTTTAGTTTGTAAAAGCAACATTATTTATTGGAAAAAGATTATATCATTTTTTTACATATATATTGTCAACTCTTTTATATTAAGTCATACTAAATTAAATTAATATATATTATATATTTCATAAAAAAAAGTAAAAAGTATTCTAATTATTCTATTTTAACAACTGCATTAAGTGTATACTTGAATGATAGAAGAAAATATTTAATTATCTTAAAAGCACTCAATTTACTCATGTTATTTAGTTAATACGTTAGTATGAAATAGTTAGTCAATTTATCTTACTATGTCTATGCTTAAATATTTTAATTTAACATAATCTTTTATATTATATTTTCACAAGGTATCATTGTCTTACGTTCTATAAAATTAATTTCAGTCTCAATTAATTATAAGTTTATTACTAGTAAATGTATATAGAAATATGCAAAAACAACTCCAAATAAATTTTTATGATTTTAAATATATGTGAAAGTTAGCATTAAGGCAGGGCTACGTATTCTAATACTTACCTATTTGTAAAGTGCCTCCTATAATCATCCTTAGATATGCCTATACATATACAATGTACAGAAAAGCGTATACACACATACTTACTCAATATAATTATATGTTTGTCAGAATACTTGAGTGTGTTGAATACCTAAGAAGATGGAGCAAAGGAAAGGTAAGGTCAATTCTTTTTAGGTATACTATAGGATGATGGAAGAAGGGAAAGGTAATAATGTACAGATTATTAATACTTATTTTGTTTATGATACCAATAATAACAGGTAAGTAAATGTATGATATATATGTTAAAGTAAACATTAAATGTTACACATTATATTTGTTGAGCAATTATTTCAATTATAACTATAATAATACTATACACTCAAATAGTTCATTTTTGATTTTAGAGTAAACAAAAGACAAGCATTGCTTAAGTATCCGATGTGAACATTCATGCATTATTAACTACCAGTTCCCATGTAATAACTCAGATATTCCTGTCCTACAGTAACACTACATCAGCGCTTGAATAATTGTGATAGCGTTTGTGATGATGAGATAAGTACTGCTGACACTGAAACATACATTCAACCATCATGTAGTCAAAATGAACATCATAAACCGTTATACATCAAATCACAATACTTACATATGACCTTACATAGAGTATATTTAGTGTTATTTACATAAGTAATTAGTAAAAGCTTTCTTAGGTGAGTCTTAGTCTTATGAGGAGAGTAGGAATTTCTATTGCATTAAAGAAAATATTCTTACTTGGTACATAGTAATATAGGGACCAGGAATTTCGGCAATTCTTTTCTGTCACGTATACTGACTATCTTTAATATAATGTTGTACATAATATTAATAGTTTGATGAGAAGTACTTTAGGAGTTTAATGTAAAACATATCTGATATGAGACATATTTTAATTTATTCATATAAGGTGTAAAGTCATCAAAGCGTTAGCTATGTTGCATAATGGTATAAGTACTTGGAGCTCAGTATCTCAGTTAGAGATATTCTATCACCAATAACTTGAAAATTATGAATATTTAAATAACCTTATCTGGATTTTCAAAATATTACTGTAACATACAGTGAACTTTTATTGTGATCTACAAGGTAATGTGCTATACTACCATATATTATAATTTTAATAAACAAATTATACTTCAATATAATATATTTATGAATTAAATAAAATTTTATATAAATAAATAATACGTCAAAATATTTTAGAGGCAAAAAAAAAATAATAAATAGGTAGATATTGATCTAAAAATATTGTATATATAACAGTTGTATATGATAACCTTGATATTATATATTAATCTAGGAAGCAAGAGAGGTTATCAAACTCATCAAAGTTAATCGTGCTTTCATCTTTAGTTTATTATAGAGGTGTAAAATTAATAGTATCAGGCGGTGAATAGAGACATATAAGCATTATTATTAAACTCAGAAATCATGGCAGTATCTCAAATTTCTTTCACATACTGGATTTCACAAATGTTCATCGCCTAGACCAACTTATTGATCGCAATTTAACATTTTAACTTCATCAACTAATTAAAATAAAATTAGTGATTTCTATGAAAAAACTATTGTTAAGGCAATTTTGTAATAAAGAAAATGATGTGACTTTCTTTATTTATAAGAGAAGATATTATTCATAAACCATCAGTTAGATCTATAACTTGCATTATCTAGGTAATATTATTGATGGTCCTCAAATTAGAAAAGTTTAATGAAAGATGAAATGAGATTTGCAGGTCACAATATATATATATATATATAATGAACAAAATATATATAGAAAAAGAAGCGTGGATTAATTTCAAAAATTAATTGCTATTAGATTTCCTGAATATCATGTAATCTTACCAGTATAAAGATAATTGAGGTATTAATAAAATCTTACTGGACAGTCTATTTAAATAGAATGAATACGACAACTGCAGTAAGAGAATGAGCAGCTGTGAGGCCGACACGTTGAGATGATGGTGAGGCATAATTGTATTGGATGATTTCGGCTATCGCCATTGTTGGAGTTGATTCTGAAATGGACAGCGGGTATCGGTAACTTATGGAGGAATATAGGTAACTAACTAGGATTACTAGTGAACTATTTAATATAATGATGGAGACTACTGTTGTTCTGTAAAAAGAGATAATGAAGACTTTGATATACAGTAATCATCATAAAGAGAAAGATTAGGGTATTCATAATTAATTTTATTATAGATAATATTATGAGAGTGGAATTATGGTGTTATAAATATAAATGGTATATAGATTTGTAATTTAGTGATAACAAATATATGTAGGATACAGTATAGTTGAGTAGAATATTCGTATTAGAGTAATAGTTTTTTTCACACTCACAGTGTTCACAAGAGGCTATATAAAATTGATTAAGTGGTTTTCTAAATGTTACTTTGCTGCTACTTAGTAGAGAGTATGTAAGTATGCATGATAGAATGGTACATGTTATATGCTTAGTCGCTCTTATAGCTCGCTCTAACTCGTAATATAAATTTTTTTTATTTTTGACTCAATATATAGATGACTGAATAATATCGTGTACAAAGGAGTTCAAATATTATCACTCACACACTCTGATTATATACATATATCGATTACAACTTTCAAATTTTTAAAACTGTACTATACTATATCTAACTGAGATAGATATAATTAGCATCACACATATGATAACTTTCTGTATATTCTTTCAACTAAGATTACAGACATTATTAAGAAAATTTGTTTAAAGATACATTTGTACTCTAACAATTATAATATTATGAAGAGTCACATAATAAAAAGACAGATAGAGCGTAGTATAGAGAGACATAAATTATAAGAAATTATATTATTATCACGAGTGTGCATAGAGGACAATACGTATATATATTGTATTACTTAATCAGTTGATAAACTTTTGAATCAGAAGCAAATGACAGGATGTGATTTTGTCTATATTTATATACACTCTCACAATATAGAAACGGCAGCCTTCTATGGATTTACACGTGAGTGTTAATATGTAGTATAGTGGTTTTATTATCTAATAAATGATAAATATTTAGGAGAGAGAGTAAAAAATTTAATATATATATATGGAGAGAGTAAGAAAAAGAATAAAATACAATAACAAAAAAATAAACTAACCTAATACAAATAAAAATAAAGACATAAACTATCACAAAGTAGATAATCAGAATGTAATAACATCGATAAATCTTCAGAAATTAAGTGAATATGTTTCCCAAGAGTAAATAAATTCTTGTCGAATTTAAATTGAATTCTAAATTATTGAATTTTAGCATGGCTTCCAAATTTTAAAGGCATCGTAAGTGAATAGTAGAAGAAGGCCAGGGAGTAGGGAGGTATATATTGTTATGTGTCATTGTGTTAGGGTAAATTGGTAGGTTAAGATCTTTATTTATGTTATCAATAGTTTTATTATGTTATAGAAGATATGTTTGGATATGTGCAGCACATGTAGAAATGATGTCACGTACATAATACAATAGGTTCTGTTGTGAGAATCAACTTTTTTATTTTGCTATAGAAAGATCTGTTTAATGTTTATCATAGGGAATAGGGTTAGATTAAGTGTTTGTTGTTGTTGTTTTTTTTAACATCTAACAATAGGCTAAATTGGATATTATGATATCAGAAATTCAAAAATCAAAAACTTTGTTTATGTTAATCTTTATTCCCAGTTTAGGTATATTAGTTTAGGTTAGGTGAGGATAAGCTAAGTTAGTTGTGATGGAAAGAGAGATTTAGTAATTTGGAAAAACACACGCTGACAATCACATTACCCGCAGTTGACTATTATGGCCAATTCTGATAGTTCATCTATCCAGTCTCTATATTCTGATAGTTCATCTATCCAGTCTCTATGTTGCTGACGAGTCCGTGGTATCGTTTAGGTTAACCTCGATGGAAAATTGCAAAGTTTTTGTTAGATTAATAACTATCGATAGATTATCACTATTAGTGTGGGATAAACTGGACTAAGTGTTGTTATGTCAAAAGTAATTGATATGTAAAGCTGGTTAAGTTAGATTTGTTAGATTGGATAAGATAGTTTTGTTTGGTAATATAGGTTAACTTAGAATATAGAATAACTTAGAATATATGTTAACTTAGAATAAGTCATGTTTGCTTAAATATGGAACTTTATCTATTTGGTTAGGTTTGTTAGGTTAGAATAGGATAGGATAGGTTAAGTTAGGCTAGGTTATATTATGCTGGGAAAGGTTATGTTATGTTTTATATGGCTAAGTTATGGTAAATAAGGGTAGGTTAGGCTAGGTTAGGTTAAGTTACATTAGGTTAAATTCCTTTATATCAGGTTAAACTATGTTAAGTTAAGATACTATAAGATTGTTTATATTAAGTTATATTGTTAGGTTAAGGTAAGTATTGAAGTGTTAGCTATTTTAATGCTAGGAACTTTGTTTATTTAAGCAGTTCTACATATTTTGCATTATCAATATGGATTATGCTTGATAATAATATGTTAGGTAGATTAGGTTACGTAATGTTAGGATTGGTTAGATTAGATTATGCTAAATTTGCTAATTTAGTCTAGCTTAACAGTAAATGGTAAGTTAAGAAATTAGTTTATGTTAACAACAGTTCATAGTTTAAGTATATTAGGATAGGTATGTTGTTATGTTAGATTTTGTTAAGAAAAGCTAAGGTAGGAATTGTTAAGATAGTTTATCTTATGTTAAGATTTATTACCTAACGTTATGATAGGCTGTGATATGATATGTTTTGCTTGTTAGGTTAGGTTAGTTATTTATGTTAAGTTTAGTAAGAAACTTTGTTTATGTTAGCAGTTGTTCACACATTGCAAGTTCAATATATATTAGACATGGTTAGCTTAGGTTATGCTAAATTTTGCTATATTAGGTTAGATTATGTAATTTAGGTAGGAAACTTTGTTTACGTTATCAGTTTTTCATACTTAGTATGATCAACATATGTTAAACATGGTTAGGTTAGGCTAAGTTCTGTTAGGTATTGATAGTTTAGATCATATTAGGCAAGGTTAAGCTAGTAATTTTTAGGATAGGCTAGGTTATGTCAGGTAAAGTTAAAATTGATCATAAAAGAAACATTTATGGTAGTACACATACGCAAAATCATAGTCAAAGACTGTGAAAATATATTTCATATAAGGGAGGGGAAGGGTGGGTGATTTGCTATATTACTTTAATGCTTTAGTGTCAATAAATTAAGATTTTGAAGCAAATATAACAATAAAAAGTATAATAGGAATAAATTTTAGACGTGGTTATGATAGGTAATATGGCTAGGTTAGGTTATGTGATATATGTTAGTTTAGGTGATGATAAATTTTCCTAGTTTAGGCTATGTTAATAGTAAGTAGTAAATATGAATTAAGTTTATGTTAGCTACTGTTCATAGTTTAGGTTGTTAGGATAGGTATGCTGTTAGCTTGTTGTGTTTGGTTATGTTAGTTAAAATTAGCGTAGGGATTGTTAAGATAGTTTATATCATGCTAAGTTTTGTTACCTAACGTCATGATAGGTTGTGATATGTTATGTTTTGCTTGTTAGGTTAGGTTAGTTATTTTATGTTAGGTTAAGTTAGAAGCTTGGTTTATGTTAGCAGTTCTTCATACTTTGCAAGTTCAGTATACATTAGACATGGTTAGCTTAGGTCATGTTAAATTTTTCTATATTAGGTTAGATTATGAAAGTTTAGGTAAGAAACTTTGCTTATGTTATCAATTATTCATCCTTAGTATGATCAACATATGTTAGATATGGTTAGGTTATGTACTTTACATACTTTTAGCAGTTCAGTATACTTAGAGCATGGTTTAGCTTTTAGGGTCATGTTAAATTTTTCTATATTAGGTTAGTTATGAAATATGTTTTTAAGGTATAAGACACTTTGCTTATTAATTATATACATTTAATTCAATCCTTTAGATGATCAACTAATATAATATATATATAATTATATATATATTATTTTATTTATTCATCCTTAATGATATATGTTTATGTTAGGTTAGGTTAAGTTATGTTAGACATTGATAGTTTAGACTAGATTAGGCCAGAAAGATAGACCGGATGGTTATAGGGGGTATAATTTTCAGTATTGTGATAGTATAAATAGTCCCTAGATGAGTTTATGTCAGTGTAAGGTGTCAAGAGAATTACATAAAAGAACATTATGGAGTCAAAGGAAAAATAAGTGCCTCCTATTACATCAAATAACATTGTAGGCTAGGGTAGCATCTAAAATTTTACGAGTGAGGACTAAAAAAATCGATCTTCGTGGTTTCTCTAACAAGAATGGTGTAAACTCATTAAAAAAATATTTTATGAAACCTGATTTGCATGGTGGAGGGAGGGTGTACAGGGAATGGTAGTAGGAGTGTGTACGTAAGTTAGAATAAGATTTAGAAGATAGGAGGTTCAGAAAGTGCTGGTTGTGAGATTTAGGATAAAAATTATACAGATTTTATAAAAATAATAAATAAAAGTAGATATATTATTGTACAATAATTGCTATTTTCACACTTTGCGCGTTATTTCTTTTATGTGTACCCACGGAAAACTCACTCGGCTAGCTTATGGTCACCTGTCTATCCAGATATGGAGATAATAAAGGTGGTGGTTAATTGTGTTTTTAGTGGCTAACGCCTCCTTTCGCTATTGGTACTATATGATGTGTTATATAACAGTGAGCTACACGAAGTAACTAGGATAATATATATTATATAGATCCTATTACTGACTAGATACTATTGTGTAGATTTTGGAA
Source organism: Trachelipus rathkii (assembly GCA_015478945.1). NCBI lineage: Eukaryota > Metazoa > Arthropoda > Malacostraca > Isopoda > Trachelipodidae > Trachelipus > Trachelipus rathkii. The sequence continues at coordinate 61,099 of JABUQX010053739.1, read as the reverse complement.
TTTGCATCAAAGATGTAGAGGTCGTGTGAGTTAGGAAATATTAGTAGGTATTTTGTTTTTATGATTGTTGGTAGGTGTATTGTAACTTTAGTGTCTCTTGTGATGATATAGTTATATAGTTAATTATCATTGCTAGGGATATTCGTTATTAGTGGTATATTTTTCGTGTTTTTGAGATCTTGATGCTACAGTTTTGCTACCTAGACGCATTAGTAGTGATTGAAACACGCTGTGGTATACTATTATGTGTAATATATGTTATGTTCTTCGCTTGCTAGAATTAAGTGTCAGCTATGCTATCGTTAAGATTAACAAAGAACTTATAATTAGTCTATTGATTTAGCTAGTTGTTTTAATGTTTTTGAGACAATTTTCAATATTAATATATATTAGTAAATTGCTTTAGGTTTATGCAATTTTTAATGTAATTCTATTATTCACGTTGAAATTATGTAACGTCCTAAGAAAGGAAAACTTATTTTTTAAGTTATCAAGTTATATTTACATACTTTAGCATGTATCAATATATTGCTAGACAGGGTTAGAATTAAGTATGTCTAAAGTTCATGTTTATGTGTATTGTGTATACAGTTATTTTTAGGACTAATAATGCTAAAGATAGGTTATAAGGCATTTTTATAGGATAATAAGATGTTTACGCGAAAACTTTATGGTAGTTACATAAGATATTATATTGCAAAAACTAATAATATTTTAATAATCATTAATAAAATAGGAAGGTTAGTGGGTGGGGTGGTTTGCTTATATTAAATTACTTTACGTTTTAGGGTCAATCTATATGTGATTAATAATAAAGATTTATTTTGGGCAAAAAATGGTCAATTATATAAGATTACATATTAATGTTAATAGTAATATTAATAAATATCGCTAAATAATAAATATAAAATAAATATATATATATATAAATAATACTATTTTAAGAGATTTACTAGCCATCAGGGTAATCTACATATTACTCAGTTAACTATTAACAAATAGATACAATATAAATCTCAAATATAAGAATATATTAAATTTAAAATAAGTAAATAATCACATATTTATTATTAAAGAATCAGATCTAAGAGTACATTCTAAATCTTTATTGTAAATTATATTATATTTTATAATATTATATTATAATCCATATAATATAATATATATTAATATTAATTAATACTATCTATATAATATATTATATTATATTTACTATTATATAATATTATATTTTAATATATATTAATATATATATATATATATATCTATAATTTATAATTATATTTATAATTAATATATATTAATATATCTTATCTATATATATAATATATATCTATATTATATTTTAAATATCTTAATATATATTTATTATTAATATAATTATATTTTCTTATATTATATATTATTATATAATATATATATATATATATATATATATATATATATATTTATATAATATATATTTATATATTAAATAGTATAAATATATATTAATGTATTAATATATTAATATTAGATTTAGAAACCAGTTTATAAAAATAAATATTGAGTAAAATAAAAAATCTAAGTTAATTCAGATTAGTTTTTTAAAATTAATATTAAAATACTAATAATATAAGGTATATAATTGAATATGTACAATCAGTAAATACATATGTTATTTTATATATGGATAATTGTTCGCTTTTCAAATGCTTACTTTGTAGCTTTCGGTAGAGGAGAAATGTCATGTAAAGTGCTATTATGATATATTGTCTTTGAATTATCGTTATCTAAGCTATATTCAGTGTAGTTATATTCGTGTTTTCTAATTTTTTGTTGATAGGCATCATATCTAAAATATAAGACATTTTAAGTGTCTGTAAAACTAAAAACATTTTGGCATAAACATTGGAGAGACCAATTTAAATAATTAATTTGTATCTTTTTTAAATAAATAATATTTGGGATAAAAATTTCTAATACTATCTATACATATATATATCACAAAATATATAAATCCAATATTGTGTGTAAAAGAAAGTATTTGAAAGTAAAATAAAACTAAAAGTTATAAATACCTAAACCTATCAAACAATTATACTTTTATCTATTCATAAACAATCTAAAATGGAATGAATTTGATTATATATCGAGGATTATTACTAAATAACATAAATACTATAATAACCTAAATATTATAAATCATTAACCTAATACTACAATTGACTTACCTTATTCTCCTGCTTACTTTTCAGTATGTATCTACCTCTTCTAATACTTCAATAATACTAATTATTTTGATTTCTTGCTCTATTAGGTTCTTCTAATTGTTCTCCTTATCTCGCCCTTTGGTGTGTTACCACTTTCACACGTACCTGTTTTGAGAGACCTATCGCGTAACTACAGACAAAGCGACATATTCGATATATATAGATAAGAACTAAACAACAGATATGTTTCAACGAGAATAGAAACTAATTTAAATAATATCACTACACCAGATCAATTGCATAAAATTATATTATCTATATATTAAATATCAATAAAAGAAAAGTATATAGTTAATCATCTGACTATATCTCTAAAAAGATAATAATATTCTTATAATATATTTAGTACATATTAAAAATGATAACTATAGAATACTAAATATTATATGTTTGATCAAAAGATAACTGATTGATCCTAAATGCCATCATAACAAATCATAGGCTAGTTAAGGAGGGACTGTGTTTATAAATTATTATTATATTAAATTGTCCTCTTATCGATCAATGAATAAATTTAATGTACTGTTTACTGGTAGGATTTAAAAACTAAGATGAGTTAGTATTTGTTATTATCTTATATCATTTAAATGACTTTGAATTGACAGAGTTAGTGAAAAGAACTTCTGTCCTTAATGCTCACAACATATTTGAAAAATAACATGACCCATATTCGTTAGACATTGAGTTAAAAGGTTAGCTTACTCGATTGTAAACTTGTAATTTAGGTAAGTGTTATATGGATATGAGTTTATGTCAAATTTAGGTTATAGTTTAGGTTAAGTTAGGTTAGGTTAGTATTAGATCTTGTTTTACTATTATATCTTATATTAGATTACGGTTAGGTATTATTTATTTTTATAGGACTATGTTTAAGATTAGGCTATTTATATTTTCTAAATTGTTTATAGTCCTTACATCAAGCTTATTAAACTCATTAAACAGGTTAGGTTAAATGTTTATAGCGCGGGTATGTAGCGTTTCTATATTTGTTTATAGTTTTCTAAAAGCTTTATTGCGATAACTTGGTCTTGTTAATTCGCTATTTCTGTCTAATATAATAATATCTTATAACTTAATGAATTAGAAGTAAGATCTTTATATATTAATATAATTAATAAGAGAGAGAGAGGAAGATGCAATAGAGAGAAGAGAGAAGAGATGAGAGAGAGATCAGAGTAGAGTAGAGAAGTCAGAAGGAGTAGAGAGAAGAGTAAGAGAGAGCGATAAGAGATGGCGTGTGGGAAGATCATAAGATAAATTATCTCTTATATAAGAAATAATAATAATTGTAATTTCTGACATAACTTTTTTTTCGTAATAATTGTAATATAAAAATTACATAATATCATAATTGGAATAGTAATAATAAATATACTCAATTATAATATAATAATATTCATAATAATTAATTAATTATATTATATATAATATTGCTAATATTTCATCTAATATATAATATAATATCATATATAATTATTAAATTATATAATATATTATAATATCTTATAATAATATTTTAATTTTAGTTATTTTACTTTTATATTATCTATTTATATTAATTATATATATAATACTATCTATAATTTCATATCTATATATATATAATATATTTATATTTATATTATATATTTAAATTCTTAATATTATTATCATTATTATAATATATATAAAAATATCTAGCATTAACTATTAAATACCGTAAAAATATTATAAACTTTATGCAATAATTATATCATTATATTATATATGCTATTATATAATAATATATAATAATTTCAGTAGGTGAGTGACACCCCGCTCATTTAGGGGCAGTCCGCTAGCGCTAACCTTACGCACCTGAGAATAATACGTAGTCCGTCATAGATCCTTCAACTCGCTATTCTAGCAAGTCACGCACGTCGCACGTCTTCCTGTATTAATTAAATAAATATCGACTCTCTCATAAAAAGGTTTTAATATTAAATATACTTTTAAAATAGTATTATATATGTTTGTTTGATAAATAAAATAAATTTATTTAAATATTCAGTAAAATGAATTGAACTGAATCATAGAATCGAAGGGAAAATTTTTTCTGGCAAATAAGTTTCTTCTTCAATGTACATAATAAGATTTCCTATTACTCACACTTCATATAAAAGAATTTCCAGCTCGCTTCACTTATCAATTAAAAGTCCATGTTAAGTCAGCTTACCTCTTTGCCTTCAACAAATTATTAATCTCCACAACCATCATTACCAAACTATTCGCTCTACAGTAACAGCAGAACTAGAGAGAAGAGTTATATAATAATTTATGCATTGGTCAATAAAATTATTCATGCTATTACGCTGAAAGGGAAAGATGTCCTTGGTGAGAGACGTGCTGGTGTTAGTCTTAACGCTCCAACAGCTAGATCTATTTGCTAATTTTAATATGAATCTCTCTAATCTCTCATAAATTCATTATCTGCTCCTTACCTGAAATATCATCTTTTAATTGGACTACTATACTCTGTCTCCTACGCATTAATAGAAGTACTATTCGTCTCCAAATGATTAATCTGTGAGATAGAATTACTCACTGTTACAAATTCGCTCAAGCAACTCCCTAAGTTTCTGTTCACTAAATGTCCAACGTTATACAGTTTACGGTAGCATAGATCATATTAACTTAATTACAGTCTACACTCAATGACAATTAATACTGTTCAATAATTCATTTGTAATTAGCCAATAAAAATTGAATAGTCTTTTCCATTAATTAATTATAAACTCTAAAAGCTATTCATTTTAGTGTAACTGGAGTGATTAAAGAGAGAATAATTGAAAATATTTTTAATAATGATTATAGATATAATATTTATTACTTATTAATATATATATAATAATATATTAATATATATATATATATATAATATATATCTATTTAATATATATAATATATATATATAATTAATATAATTAATATATATAATATATTATATATATATATACTATTATATATATATATCAATATAATTATAATTATATTTATTTAGACATTTTATCTATATTTATTTCAAATATTACTAGTGATTTTACACAGAATTGATTTGATATTGCCTAGTTATTATAATAATAATATAATAAGATATATATATTTAATTAAAGATTATAGGATGAGAGGTATAGCATTTATTCAAGTCTATAAATATCAAATTTAATAATATGTTATGTTTATATATATGGTACTATTGAAGGAGTAGTGTTTGAGATTATGGTTTAATTTTATGGAAAGTTTAATTATTAATAAAAATTAGTACTAATATATAATAATATATATTAGTATAATATAAAAACTTTTAAATTATAAAAATTATATTTCTTAATTTACTTAACTAAAAGAATACTGTGAGGAGTTATTTCTGTATTTTAAGACTGCGAAGACTTTTTTTTCATCTTTCTTAAGTTATCTTAGCATACGCTATTTACAAGTTCTCATCCGCCTTGTTATGCGATGTCTTAGTTAATCTCGAAATCATCTGGAGGGTGGCTAATTGTTTTTTCACCTGGCTATTTTTATGGAACAGGGTATCGAAAGTCAAAGGGCCAAAAAAGGCTTATAAACATGTCATTAGTTTAACTTAGCCATGAATTCCCAGTTCACTTTGACACTCTTATAATCTGTGTGCATGAGAGAAGCTCGAATTGTTCGTGGTGGCAGCTTTAATCACAATTTCTAATAAGACTAAAAATGGTGTCACCCTAGGATTAAAAAAAAGGAAGGTACAAAGAACAGTTTTTTTAGTAAAGAATGGAATTTGACTTAACAAGGAATCAGGAAGGCTTCTTCTCAAGAAAGTACGGAAGGTTAAGTAGAGAGTAAAGGATTTTTCTTCAGATTCTTCAGGGCTTGCTGTGTCAGGGATCTTCCATTGTCGTAAGTGGATGTGGGTATCTCATGAGCACAATACTGCTCAGTATGCCAAAGCGCTTACTTTTACTGAATGGCGCTCAACTCATGGAACTAGTAGTATGATACAGTAGTGCTGACGCTAGATGTTGTGTACGATCGTGATCTTCTGAGTATACTCACAAGGCTTAGGTCAGTAAGAGGCGTTGCTCTTGTCTGCGGTTTCTTGATCTCGTGACTGTAGAGGTGAACAGTTTATCTTGTGGTGGATGAGTATGGAATAACAGTGCAGGCATCGATCTATTTGTCTCTGAGGTGTGATTATAACAGTTGAGACATAAATTGTGTAATTATGATTCTCTATACACTTGCGGATCTTTTACAGTGTTAGAAAGACTCCTGAGCTCGCTATAGAGAATCGTCGATATTCGTGCGTGATAAGGTGTATGTGCGTCACTAAGTAGGCTGTGAGAATTTATTAGATCGTAATCGTATCAAGCCTCCCTCTAGTCTCTAAGATTGAGAAATGAGAATTAGTGGCCTTACTCATGCCCGTGTAAGTAAGAGTAGTTAGTGTATCGAATTAGAGAGGAGAAAAATGAGAATTTATAAAATATTTGGTAATGTAGGATGATAAAGCTTTTGTCTAGAATTAATTATTATCTAAAATAGGTGCCGTGAATCAATATATAGTAGTGAGAAAACCTTTATTTTAGACTCCGCAATTGCAATATAAGTCCGTCATTAATTTCCTGACGTCTTCTTATCAGTGTGAGCACCTCCGCTAGTCCGCACCTCGCTAGTCCCGCCACTAATTCTGGTAAGTCGCTCTAGCTGGTCACTAAGCGGACTATAAAGAAGACGGGAAGTGCTCCATCCTACTCTGATTATATATATATAATATTATATTATATATATTATATACTATATATATATCATTTATATATATATAATATAAATAAGTATATATTATTAATTAATATAATATAATATATATACTATTAATATTATTAATATTTTATATAATATATAATAATATTTAATATATGATCTGTGTGTGTAGTGTGTATGTTCGATATGAGGATGATGAGACTATGGTTAGGTAATTATGTTTAGCGTAGTGCCGTGTGTGCTCGCGTCGCCCGCGTGTGTGTGTGTGTGCTGGTCGTGTGTGTGTGTTGTGTGTGTGTGTTTGTGTTAGTATTTTGGTTGAAAGAGTGCGTCGAGTGACTGAGGGACTGATTGACGAAGAAAAATGTGCATTTAGAAGTGACAGAGGATGAGAAAATCTTATCTTTATATTGAAACAAATGATTGAGAAAATGAGAAAGAAGAAGAAGAAATTGTATTTAGATTTTACGGACTTGCAAAAGACGTACGACAGGATTAATAGGGAAGCTCTATATCAGGTGTTAGTGATATATGGTGTTGGTTGTGAGTTTCTGAATGGAATCAATCAAAAGTATGTACAACGATAGTGATGCGTATGTAAGAATAAATTGAGATGAAAGTGAAAGAGTCAAGGATGTGTTATGTCTCCTTGGTTATTTTATTTGTATTAGAGGAATTAGAGGTTGGGGTGGTAAGGGAATGTGTTAGAATGATGGGCAATGGAAGAGAATATTGTACGCGGAAGATTTGCTTTTTTGGGGTTTGAAAGGGTGTGTAAAAGGAGAGGTTTGAAAATAAATGTAGATAAGAGTAAGGTTATGGCAGTGAATAAGGAGAGTAAGCGAGGTGAAGTCATGTTTTATGGTGAGCAATTGGAACAAGTCTGAGATTAAATATTAAGGATATATGTTGGATGAAAAGGGAACGGATGATGCTGAATAAGTAAGAAAGTCGTGAATGGTAGGAAGGTGGCCAGTGCAATTGAATCCTTGGTGGATAAAAAGGGACTAAGTCTTGAGTGCGCTATGCTTTTGCATGAGGGTATATTGGTACCTGTGTTCAAGTATAGTATTAAAACTACGGTATGGAATTAGACGTATAGATCTAAGTACGGCACAATCTATACAGATGGACAATCTTCTGGGTGTGTTAGGTGTGAGAAGGATTGTTAAAATAAGGAATAAATGAGTTAGGGAGTTGTGAAGTGTGAAGAAAGGGGTAAATGAGAGAATAAACGAGCGTACATTACGATGAGTTGATCATATAGAAAGGATGGATGATTTTCGATTGGTTAAGAGAATGTATAGTGGTGATTGTGGTGGTTATGGCCTTGGGAAGCTAGTGCCAAATGGTCTGCAGGGAAAATGATAGACAGGTAAATAAAGGTTTTGGAAAAAAAAATTGTTTTTGTTTTCGGGGTTTAAGGAATAGTATAAAATAAACTTAACTTAACTACTACTAGCCCTCTGGAGGTTGTACGGGAAAATTTTTGATGTCTGTGTGACTTGTCGACATTTGACTTTCGACCTTGGGCTGTTCCCCCCCGAAGTAAGGGTTAATCAGTAAAGGACGTCTGAAGGAAGGAATGTGATTTTTGAAGAGGGGAGAAGAAAGGTTCATAACAGGAGTGAATCTCGGGGTTTAGTAGGAGGGTAGTGATTGTGCATCTCAGTCTTGTGAGGAATCTAATGGATTTTTGACTGCGGCGAGCACCCATTTAAGGGTATGGAGGAGGATGGTAGAGTTTTTCCTTTCTACGTCATGCTCTTCTACTTAACTATCCTATTTCCGTGCATGTGACGCTGCTTTATATATGTGCGTCGCCTAATCTGGAGGATATATATATATATATATATATATATATATATATATATATATATATATATATATATATATATATATATATATATATATATATATATATATATATATATATATATATATATATATATATATATATATATATATATATATATATATGTAGGAAATGGTAATATGCATAAATGATATATATCAGAGGCGACTCCTGCACTCGTGCTCAGCACGAGTTAACATTATAGAAACGATCTATTTTTGCAAATTTCATAATGTTACGATAAAATTCTCTTATTTTTTTGCGAAAGTTGGTCAAATAAATGAAATTATTACATAATAAATATAAAAGATTATGCAAAATTAAAACGAAAAAGGTAAGAATAACCGCTATTAAATAACGCTTTTAACCCATTAAAAATGGCGGCAGTTCATGCCCAAATCGAATGGCGGAGATGGTGTCTGTGAATTTAGAGTGACTTTAAATATTATAGTTAATCATGGAATCAAACTATAGAAAACGTTTTAGATAAAAAAAACGTTAGAAGGAATAACTCAAGTATTTAATATATATATATATATATATATATATATATATATATATATATATATATATATATATATATATATATATATATATATATATATATATATATATATATATATATATATATATATATATATTATATATAAAATATATATATATAAATATATATATATATATATATATATATATATATATATATATATATATATATATATATATATTTTATTTATATATATATATAAAAAAAAAAATATATATATATATATATATATATATATATATATATATATATATATATATATATATATATATATATATATATATATATATATATATATATATATATATATATATAGAGAGAGAGAGAGAGAGAGAGAGAGAGAGCACGAGTAGTAAAAAGTTACAAATAAGGGATTGGATATATATATATATATATATATATATATATATATATATATATATATATATATATATATATATATATATATATATATATATATTATATATATATATATATATATATATATATATATATATATGTATATGTAGTACTACTATTTTAAATTTGCGCGAGCAAAATTTTAGCATAAGTCGAAGTGAAATGATATATAAACCCGTCCTGTTGAGATACTCTTCAGTCAGATTAAATTAACAAGAAGAATCAGAAGAAATCCTCCAAACTTAAAAACGCAGCTTTCGGCAAGAGAGGTAAATTTCAAGGAAGGGCTGCGACTCCGAATTTCGATCACAAATTTTCGCTAAAACGAAGAGTCAGAGGCAAGGGTGGTAAACGCGCTGGAAAGTCTGTGACTACCAATTCGCCTACGAAGAGAGAGTATCTCAACAGAAGGGACTTTTATTACTTCTTTACTTTTATTGAATATCTCTACTTATGTTGAATAAAAACATCATTTCAAATATGGATCTTTAAATTACCATCCTCTTATATAGGGTGCTTGCTCTTAAAGAAGCCACCAACTTAGCAAGTCCTACCCTATATAATTGCCCCACAATCAATGCCTTCTGATAACTAAAGAAAAACAAACAAAAATGAAGAAAAAGAAAAAACTACAATAACACAAAATCCCAATCAGAACACTCGGAGAAAATGACTCAAGCAAACGAACATTATCGATACTGGACTTCAATTTTCATCATCTTTTCACAACTATCACAGTTCGAGGATTCATCGCTAGACATAGCAAACTTCCTTTTCGGCATGGATTTCTTTCATCATTTAAGTTTGGATTATGGGCAGAAATTCATTTTTGGATTCCACTACGAACTTTGATTCCTTTTCGAATTCTAAATGGTTCTGTGACCTCTCCCTTTTATGTATGAAGAAATTTTTCAAATAAAGGACCTAAATTTCAAGCAACTTCGTCTCTATGTTTCTCTCGTAATTACAGCTTTGAAAACTATTTACGTGCGCATTGATCAAATCATGGATACATTAGAAACGCCTTATACTGGACCTTTCCTTGGATTCAACGGTTCGATCGATGTGGCCTATTTAACTTGTGAAAACTCAATTGTTCCATATCAAGAATTATGTATTAACATTTTTGTACTTTTATGCATTTAAATGTTTGTATGTTTGTTTATATCTAACGGATATAACCAAATATGCTTGTGTTTAAATGCACCTATATATATATATATATAACATTATTGTATTTTTATGTATTCAAATATTTGTATATATGTTTAGATCTTCGGATGTAACCAGTTATGCTCGTATTTGAATATTATTTACATTTCATGTATACTATTTTTGCCTTCAAATGTTTGTATGTCTACTTATGTCTTCGGACATAATTAGATATGCTTTCATTTGAAAGTATTTTATGTATGTATTTTACTTATTCTTTTTACCTCATTGAAATGTTTTATATGTTTGTGTGCATTGTTAAATGCCCACAAATATGTATACATTTGAATGAAGGTTAGTTTTTATATCTTGTATAATTATTATAACATACTTTCTCACTCCGTGTTTAGAGCGGGAAGTAATGTAGCACTCCATTATAACTTTGTAAAAATTTTAATTTATGTTCGTACTTATGCTAAGATTTGCGCGAGCAAAATTTTAGTATAAGTCGAAATAAAAGATCAGATAAACTTAACAAGAAGAATCAGAAGAAATAAATCTCACTCAAGATACTCTCTCCAGAACTCCTCCAAACTTAAAAACGCAGCTTTCGGCAAGAGAGGTAAATTTCAAGGAAGGGCTGCGACTCCGAATTTCGATCACAAATTTTCGCTAAAAAGAAGAGTCAGGCAAGGGTGGTAAACGCGCTGGAAAGTCCGTGACTACTAATTCGCCTACGAAGAGAGAGTATCTCAACAGAAGGGACTTTTATTACTTCTTTACTTTTATTGAATATCTCTACTTATGTTGAATAAAAACATCATTTCAAATATGGATTTCTAAATTACCATCCTCTTATATAGGAGACACCAACTTGTAAGTACATCCCTATATAAACATATTTATATATATATATATATATATATATATATATATATATATATATATATATATATATATATATATATATATATATATATATATATATATATATATATATATACACATATAGAGAGAGAGATAGAGAGAGAGAGAGAGATAATAGAATTATGTCTGTGTATATACATATATATATATATATATATATATATATATCTATATATCTATATATATATATATATATATATATATATATATATATATATATATATATATATATATATATATATAGTATATATATATATATATATATAAATATATATATAATTTTACACTCTCAGCTATCTTTGATATAAAAAAATCATTAAAGAGAAAATTACAAGTTTCTTATCAATATTGCTGTGATAAAATTTAATAAAACTTCAAATATAAATAGCCACTTGTGTGGGAAAATAATGCAAATATTTCAATACATGCATACATATACTCACATGCTTAAATACTTCCCTTATACATATATATATATATATATATATATATATATATATATATATATATATATATATATATATATATATATATAAATAAATATGTATATAACATACATATATATATATATATATATATATATATATATATATATATATATATATATATATATATATATATATATATATATATATATATATATATATATATATATATATACTAAATATATATAAATATATATATATATATATATATATATATATATATATATATATAATGTATATATATATATATATATATATATATATATATATATATATATATATATATATATATATATATATATATATATATATATATATATATATATATATTGATAAAAACACCCCTAAAGTATTTCACCCTGCTGGGAATCGAACCTGGACCCTAGCAGATGTACGTGCAAGTGTTTGACCACCAGTCCACGATGAGCTAAAAGAAGAATACGACAATACTTCCTATGGTGAATATTCTCACCCACCACATAGGACATGCCGCGCTCTTCCCGCTCACACTCGGGGCTGGGGCCAAACAGGGTACCGCACAAGGTGAAAATACTTATAGAACGGGGTCTAGTTGTAAAGAATAATTAAAATGCATACTGCGCGCAATTCAATTTGTATTGAAGAGCGCGGCATGTCCTATGTGGTGGATGCCAATATTCAGTATAGGAAGTATTGTGGTGCTCTTCTTTTAGCTCATCGTGGACTGTTGTAAAATGCTAATGCGGCTCATCTATGGAGTCAGGTCATTGCTCTTTGTAGATTGTTTATCAATACAGAATGGTGCGTGCAGTATGCATTTTAATTATTCTATACAACTAGACCCCATTCTATAAGTATTTTCACCTTGTGCGATACCCTGTTTGGCCCGCCCCGAGTGTGAGCGGGAAAGCGCGGCATGTCTATGTGGTGGGTGCAGTATTCACAGCGCCGTATTGTCGTATTCTTCCTTTAGCTCATCGTGGACTTGTGGTCAAACACTTTAGGGTCAGGTTCAATTCCCAACAAGGTGAAATACTTAAAGGGTATTTTTATCAATAGAAATTGAATTGCGTGCAGTTTGCAACTTATTATATATATATATATATATATATATATATATATATATATATATATATATATATATATATATATATATATATATATATATATATATATATATATATATATATATATATATATATATATAACATTTATAAGGCAGTTGACCCTAATATTAGGTTA
>JABUQX010053739.1:32500-35000 GCA_015478945.1 Trachelipus rathkii | reverse complement strand
AAGTTTCCATTATGGGCGAAGGAGGCTATGTTCTGGCTTCTCTCTTTGCTTACCAAACAGTGATGACAGGTATTGCAGGTAATTTAGGTTGTGATTATAAATAGTGGTGTTAATTGTGTATTTATTTTTAAGTAAATCAGTTCTTATAGTTAATTTAGCACTATTGAAATGGGCCAGAGTTTGATAGCCTAGCCCTAGGCCAACTTAGGAGATTTACTGTATACTGTGTGTTTGCAGGTTTATTTGGTTTATTAAATAGATTTTCTGTGTTTAACTACAGTTTTTAATAACTGTTATTTTAATTTCGTGATAATTTAAATTAAATTAAATTTCCAGAGCCATAGGCTAGAGTTAAGAGATTTACTGTATCCTGTGTGGAGGTTCATTTGGATTATTAAATAGATTTTCTGTATAAAATTACAGTCTTTAATAATTGTTATTTTAATATTGTAGTTTTGTGATAATTTTTAACTTGTTTTAAAGATATTAGTTTATTTCTTTTTAGGCTTTAGCGATATTTAAACTGTAGTTGGTAAAATAGTAGGTACAAGTTAGTAAAGTTGATAATAATTTAAAGTATGTATGCTCTGTGTGATAACTGTGGGACTGTGAGAGGTGAATATGTGAATAGCTGCCCTGTTTGTGTTTTGAATGCAGAGAATGTGTTGTTAAGGAAGGAGATTGCAAGACTGAGTGAAAATATGAATGAATTGAAGGAAGTTGTATTTGAGTTGAGAAAGGAGGGAAGTGTTAGGAAAAAAGTTAGTAGGGATGTCGAGGCGAGGAGGGAGCAGGATATAGGGGTAGACAGGAATAGTGATTCACCTAGGCAGGAAGATGAGAGGGAAAAGGATAAAGTAGTTGATAATAGGTCTGCAGATGAATATAGAGTTGTAGAAATTAGAAATAATTTAAAGATGAGGATCTCGAAAGTCAATCAGCCTGTGACCTGCAGTAACAGGTTTGACTGTCTTCCAGATGGGGAGGGATCAGAGAGGGCTAATGGTAATGTTGAGTTTTCTAAAGGGAAGACTGATGCATTGCTAATTGGAGACTCTATGATACGATATCTAGATAGGACTTTTCAAAATAAGAATAAAAAGAAACGATTGAGAGTATGTTATCCAGGTGCCAAAGTGAGTGATATCGTGGATAGGATAGATAGAGAGATTGATTCTACAAATGTTGATTCAAATGTGATTGTGCATGTGGGTACAAATGATATAGGACATAGAAGGTCAGAAGAATTAATATCAGATTATAGGAGATTGATTCAGAAGATGAAAGCTAGTGGAAGAAGGTGCATGATTTCTGGGATTTTACCTAGGTTAGGTGCAGGTCAGGAATGGGGGAGTAGGGCTTTAGGTGTAAATGAAAGGGTTAGGAAATTATGTTTTTCAGAAAATATTAGGTTTTTGGATTTGTGGAGAGAATTTCTGGATAAAGATCTTTTTACAGCAGATGGAGTTCACTTGAGTCGTAAAGGTATTGGGCTTTTCAGTACCAGTTTGGAGACTTGTTTAGCAAAAAACTAGGTAAAGTTGGGGATGATGAGCTAAATCTGGATATGAATAATAGCAATGGTAACTGTAATAGTGGTGAGATAAATAAAACTAGTGTTGTTACAGGTTCAAATAATGATGATAGCAATAAAAATAATATCAAATGCTTTTACACAAATGCTCATAGCCTTAGAAATAAAAAAGATGAGCTGATTAGTTATACCATCAATGAGAATCTAGACATTATTTGCATAACTGAGGCATGGGTTAATGAAGAATTATATGGAGACTCCTTTCAGAAATATGAAATAGATGGATATTCACTTTATTTATACCAGCTTAGAGGAAAGAAGGGTGGTGGTGTGGCGCTTTATGTTAAAAGAAATATTCAATCTGTATTAATGACTGACTTTAAAACTAATCATGATATTGAATCGGTGTTGGTAGATATCCTTATGCACAATAAATCATATAGAATAGGGGCATTTTATAGACCTCCTGGCCAGATTCAAGAGTTAGACGCGGAAATTGTGAGAGAAATTGAGACGGCATGCCACAGTAAAAAAAAAGGTATAGTCATAATGGGTGATTTTAATTTTCCTGGCATTCAATGGGATTCCTTGTCTAATACGGACCATAGTAGTTCTGTATTTATAAATTGTATACTAGATAACTTTTTGAGCCAGATGGTCCATGAACCCACAAGACACGATGCACTATTAGACTTGATATTAACTAACGATGAAAGTATGGTGGATGAGATTAGAGTTGAGGAGAATTTAGGACTTAGTGACCATAATATAATTAGATTTAATATGAATGTGATATCTAGGCCCAAATTGCAAGTTAATAAGAAAAAGATCTTAGATTTCCGAAATGGCGATTTTACCAAATTTCGAGACATGCTTAGTATAACTGACTGGGATAAAGAGTTTAAAGAAAAAAACTGTTTTATCATGTGGGAACATTTTAAGCAAATTTTAATGAATATTCAGTCA
>JABUQX010053739.1:25000-27500 GCA_015478945.1 Trachelipus rathkii | reverse complement strand
AGAGAGTATTGGGACCATTTGGAGAGGATACAAGAAACATGGAGAGAGAGGCGTTGATTGATTTTTGTGTGAGAAACGACCTAAAAATAATGAACACGTTTTTCAAGCATAGAGAGTCTCACATCTTTACGAGGTATAGATGGAATCAGGTAACGCAACAATTCGATCAAAAATCGGTGATAGACTACATGATAGTCTCCGATAAAAGGATGGTAAAGAATGTAAAGGTGATCCCGGGAGTGTCCTTGGATGCGGATCATAGACTGGTGGTGGCGGACATGAAGATAAGAGGGAAGGGAGGAGTAAATGAGCAGAAGAGGGCAGTGATCAGAGTGGAGAAGTTGGAAGAACAAGAAACGAGACGAAATTATGAACGGAAAATGCAGGAAACCCTAAGGAATGGAGAAGAAAACGAAGACTTGCAGGATGTCATCAGGAAAGTGGCAGAGAAAACTCTTGGTAAAAGATGGGTAGGAGGTACTAGGAAGAGACATACACCATGGTGGAACGAAGAAGTGAAAAAGCAATTAAGGAAAAAACAGGGAAAATGAGGAAGTGGCTGAAAAGAAGAACAGTGGCAGCAAGGGAGGAATATGTACAGGCAAGGAATGAGGCAGAGAGAATAAAGAGGAGGGCAAAAAAGATGGAGACGGAGAGAATGGCAGGAGAAATAACGAGAGATGTGGGCGAAGGGAAGAAAAAGCTATTTAAGATGGCGAAGGCGTATAGAAAACCAAAAACCGTAACTAGAAATATAAAAGATAGAAACGGAGAGATGATAGATGGACTGAATACTATGAAGATCTGCTAAATGTAGAATACAGAGAACAAGAGGAAGAAGCTGCAGATCAGACGAGGGAGGAGGAAGAGGAGGAGGAAGGCGGAGAGATAACGGTAGAAGAATATGAGGAGGCTATAAAAAGGATGAAGAAGGGTAAAGCCCCAGGAGAGAATGGAGTGGCTGTGGAGTTGGTGGTGGAGGGAGGAGAGGAGCTGAGAGGGAGAATCATCAGTTTGATGAACAAGTGTTGGAGAGAGGGAAAGGTGGGAAAGGTGGGGCAAAGCAATAATAATACCGATATATAAAGGTAAAGGAGATGCAGGAAGCTGTAATAATTATAGAGGTATTTCACTGATGGACCATCTGGCGAAAATATACGAAAGAATATTGGAGAGGAGGCTGAGAGAGAAGGTAGAGCCGAGACTCAGAGAAGAACAGTACGGGTATAGAAGAGGAAGAGGAACGACGGACCTCTTATTCACACTGAGAATGGTCTCGGAGAAGATGCTGGAATATGGCAAGAGATTCTTTGTAGCGTTCATCGATCTGCAAAAGGCATTCGATTCGGTGTCAAGGAAAAAGCTCTGGAGAGCTATGGAGAGGAATTATGGAGTGAAGGGTAGATTAAAGAAGGCCAATAGAAAGTATGTATGAGAAATGCAGTTGTAATGTTAGAACTGAGTGCGAGAACAATAGATGGTTTGAGGTGAAAACAGGAGTGAAGCAGGGGAGTGTTTTATCGCCACTGCTGTTTATATTATATTTAGACGTGGTGATAAGGAAAGTGAGGGAGAGACTGGGAGAATTTGAGGACATAATGGCATATGCGGACGATCTGGCATGTTGGAGCGAGAGAGAGGAGACGATTTGAGAGGTGGTGGAGTTGTTTGCGGAGGAGTTGGAGGAAGCAGGGATGAGGATGAACGTACAGAAGACAGAGATATTAACAATAACCGGAGGAAATGAGGAGGGTATGAGGATGGTGGTGAGAGGGGAGGAGGTGAAGGCGGTAAATACCTGCAATTATCTCTGAGGATGTTTTAACAGAAGGGGAGGAAGTGGAGGAGAGATTACGTGAAGAATGGAAAAGTATGGATTAGCTATGAAAGCGGTATACCCCATGATGAAAGATAAAAACATCGGAATAGAGGTTAAAAAAGTGATTTTTAACAGCATTCTGACTCCGACGCTGCTGTACGGAGCGGAAACATGGACAACAACGAGAAGGGAGGAGAGTAGAATACAAGCGGTGGAGATGAGGGTATTAAGAACTATGATTGGAAAGAGTAGGAGAGACAGAATAAGGAATGAAGTAATTAGAGAAGATATAGGAGTGAAGAAGATGATACTGAAGATGGATGTGGGGAGATTGAGATGGTGGGGACATCTGGAGAGGATGGAGCAGGACAGAATGCCGAAAAGAAGATGGGAATGGACACCAGAGGGCAGAAGACCAAAGGGAAGACCGAAGAAGAGATGGGTGGAGTCGGTGGAGGACTCTCTGGAAAGATGTCAGCTACCAAAAATGAGAGTGCTAAAGAGAAGAGGAATAGTGCAGGAGAGGGATGTCTGGAGAAAGACGCTTGCGCGGCTGACAGGATGAAGAATCCTTCCTGGGAGAGGAAAAAGAAAAAGAAAAAGAAATATATATATATATATATATATATATATATATATATATATATATATATATATATATATATATATATATATATATAT
>JABUQX010053739.1:7500-20000 GCA_015478945.1 Trachelipus rathkii | reverse complement strand
TATATATATATATATATATATATATATATATATATATATATATATATATATATATATATATATAATATATATATATATATATATATATATATATATATATATATATATATATATATATATATATATAGAGTATATATATATATATATATATATACATATATATATATATATTATTATATATATATATATATATATAGCAGTATATATATATATAACATATGTATATATAGTATATATATATATACATATATTATATTTGTACATTACAATGATATATTACTATTATATTACATATATTATATTATATATATATATATATGGTTGTTTCTATTATTATATATATATATATATATATATATTGTTATTATATATATACATATATATATATATGGACAAAGTTACTTAACGTCCACACGGAACGGGAGCCTGACTAAAAAAAAAAAATTTTCTAGTAGTATAATTCCATGACACATAAATAGATGTCTCAGGTCAAGTTCTTAATTTTTTTTTTTTTTTTTTTTTTTAATTTATTTCTTTTTTTTTACCCTGGTCTAGGGCAAAATTGGATATATATTATTTGTAAAGGTATTACAAGGCAATGTAGGGGGGCTCGAGCAGACGGGGAACACAGGGGGGACATTTTCCATACCCCGTAGGGCGGAGGAACCCCCAAGTGACACCCAAATACCAAAGAGAGGGGGTTCCGGAGACCCCTCCCCGGAGGGGGGAATAGTCCTACCCTGTAGTTCCCCGGAAGGCCGAGACCCCCTTCTTCTTCTGCTCAAAAATGTATTCCTTTCGCTGTAGCTATTGTAGTTTTTGAGATATGATTATTTTTTTATTTTTTTTTTCATTTCGACCCTAAAACGTCTATTTATGTATCATAGAGGCTACCTGTGAAAATTTTTTTTCGATCCGAGCTCCCGTTCCGTGTGGGTGTTGAATCTTTACCATATATATATATTAAGTTCAAATTCTTCTTAAAATGTTCGATCAAGATGATTTTAAATTTATTGAAGAAGCGAAATGGTCTTTCAAACTATTTAAAATTTTAAAGGCTAATTAAATTAAATTTGCAAGTTAACCCAGCCTTATGGCAGCAAGATGTGTGCTGCTCTTCGGATGTGGACGGATTTTGCAGCGAGCCGTATATATAGTTTTTGGGATAAATGGAAATGACTTGTACCATATTATCGATTATGTGTTTCTTTGTATATATATATATATATATATATATATATATATATATATATATATAGTAATAGATATATATATATATATATATATATATATATATATATATATATTATATATATATATATATATATATATATATATATATATATATATATATATATATATATATATATATATATATATACATATTATTGGTAGTAGTAGTAGTAGTAGTAGTAGTAGTAGTAGTAGTAGTGGTAGTAGTAGTAGTAGTAGTTTTAGAAGTAGTAGTAATAGTAGCAATGGTATAGGAGTAATAGAAGTAGTAGCTGCTGTTGAATCTATGGTTATAGTGATGATAATGACAGAAGTTGTACCACTGGTATTACTATGCGCAAGTACTCTAATTATATTGAATATCTTTTTTTAAATATTATTTTCAATCTTTTTTAATTTAATAAACATACAATTGTTTTACTATACAACATTTTTTTAAGAGAGTATTTGAACTCATGTCGACATGGCATTACCAATGGCAACCCTTTCATATATCACGTGTACTTGCAAAAATATAAAATTATTAAATACAACCAGTAATCACAGGGAGTAAAATATAAATCTAGGTACATTGAAATTAGAGAAATTATCTCGTTGTGTAGAGTCCGATAAATATGCCTCGAGTCTTATATACAAAAACATACAGGTATACAAATATTGCTACACACTCAAGTATACATAAATCTTTGATACACATAAATAGACACATCGAACAAAGCACATACATTAGCAGGTGAAGGTATTTTTAATAGCGGAAATTTGATCCTGATTAAACCTTATAATAATAATTTTCGCATCTGTTCAGGAAATTTCTTTCTTTCCTCATTCCATTTTGTTGTTAAAGAACAAAATATTATTATCTCAGGAAAGCGAAAATGCGCGAAAGCAGTGAGACAAATTTAGCAAACGTGTGTGTCTGACTTTTAAAATCGGAACATGTAATGATGGGCTAAATCCAGTGGAGGTGGAGTGGGAGATGGAGGTGAAGGCGGAGGTGGAAGTGGAAGTGAGGTGAAGGTGATGTGAAGGAGGTGATGGAAGTGAAAGTAGTGGTTGTAGTGGAGGTGATGGTGGATGTGGAGGTAGAGAAGGTAGTGGGGGTGGTGGTGGAGTTGGAGGTGAAGGTCTGGTAGAGGTGATAGTGGAGGAGGTGATGGAGGCGGCGGTGGAGGTGGAGGTGTGAAGGCTATTTGCAGCTGACTCGGTGAATCAGCAGTTAAAAAATTTCTCAGGAAAGTGAACCGGTAATTTACACATTTTCCAGTTTGATTAAAGAGAAAAAAAGAAGATCCAGGTAACATGACAAAGCAGAGAACCGTTTCTTAAAGTTTTGGCAACTCAAAAATAAATAAATATTTAAAAATATATATTTGCTAATTTGAGGTCTTAATATTACTTAAAATATAACATTTTAAATAAAGCAGTTTATAATTACGGTATATCGCAAATATAAATATAAATATAAATATAAATATAAATATAAATATAAATATAAATATAAATATAAAGTATCACCCTGTATTAAATATATTAAAATTAAAAAATTTAATATCTTTAAATTAATGACTTCGGTTCTTGAGGTTTCATACCAAATTATATATATATATATATATATATATATATATATAATGGCTCAATCATATATATATATATATATATATATATATATATATATATATATATATATATATAGTTATATATATATATATATATATATATATATATATATATATATATATATATATATATATATATATATATATATATATATATATATATATATATATATATGAGCCGCTACCATGGCTCAATCGGTAGAGCGACAGAGTCGCAAAGGCAAGGGCCCGGGTTCGATCCTCAGTCCGGATTCTAGGTAGCAATTACCTAGAGAAGTTCCCCTCCAAGAATAGGGCTATGCCGCCTGTAAGGGCGAACTTTATTAATATATATATATATATATATATATATATATATATATATATATATATATATATATGTTATTATTATATATATATATATATATATATATATATATATATAAACATAAACGTATTACTAAAAGCTCAACAATAGAGAGTAGTAAACACAAATTTAAAAAGCACCAATTATCTTATTACCTTTTTTTGTATATTAATTAAATAAGCTGCAATTTTTAAACCATATAAGTAAAATGATTGAAAAATAATTTTGTAGTTGAAGAAGCATATGTAATTATATATATATATATATATATATATATATATATATATATATATATATATATATATATATATATATATATATATATATATATATATATATATATATATATATATATATATATAAGAAGTATGTATATATATATATATATAAGTATATATATATATATATATATATTTATATATATATATATATATATATATATATATATATATATATATATATATATATATATATATATATATATATATATATATATATATATATATATATATATATATAAAAGGGTGCTTGGAACCCCTGCTTGAGTAAAGGCATTCTCCTGGGGTGCTCCTGGGTCACAGGGCCAACCAATCAGGGTCAAGCAGGTCGACATGGGCACAACAGGCTTGTTGCGACAATTAACAATAATAAGACGAAGAAAAATTTAACTCTCGCGCCAGGGCTCGAACCATCAACAACAGCGTCGCTGTTAAAATATATATATATATATATATATATATATATATATATATATATATATATATATATATATATATATATATATATATATATATATATATATATATATATATAAATGTGCTAGATGTTTACAAGACGTTCTTCTGGGGTGCTTCTGGCTTACATGAGCAACTAACGTCGACATGGGTACAACAGGCTTGTTGTGACAAATCAGCTATAATTAGACGAAGACAATTTTACCGCGCCAGGACTCAGAACCATCGAAAACAGCGTCGCCGTTAGATTACCGTACAGGAGGCTCACCACCGAGCGTTCCAATCCGCCTCCCAAAAAAAAAAAAGAAGGCATAACGGAACAGTTTTCAAGTCTCCTGCTTCAATTTTTTACTGCTTTGAAACTCGGTGATTATTTAAATCCATAGATGGGTCATTGGAATCCCTGCTAACGGCGACGTTGTAGTCGATGGTTCGAGTCCTGGCGCGAGTGAAATTTATCTTCGTCATATATATATATATCATATATATATATATATATATATATATATATATATATATATATATATATATATATATATATATATATATATATATATATATATATATATATATATATATATATATATATATATATATATAAATATTTGAATATTTGATGATAAAAAATATATTTCAATGAAATATATTAAAATGTAAACTAAATGCTTGTATAAATATATACAATTTATTTACAAGCATCGCAAATACATTGCAACTCTTATTGTTGGCGCAGAGGAACGCCTGTGGTGCAGGAAACGCGAAACAACTTTTTTGGCTCCTCAGGCATTTCTCCTCAGGCATTTTCTCCTCCTCACATAGAGAAATTTCATCCGCTTAAAACAATCAGATCACATATATTATCTGAAAGGATAATGCTTATATATATATATATATATATAAGAGGTGCAGGATGGGACAGGAAAATATATAGGTATATATATATATATATATATATATATATATATATATATATGTTGTTATATATATAATATATGTATATATATTTGGTAGTGATGTGGACGATTAATCGTCATCGTCATCGTCATCGGCAAAATCGGCATATTTTTTTACATCGTCATCGTCATCGTCATCGGCAAATTTCGCCGATTATTTTGCCGATTAATTGAACAAATATTAAGAATTTTGAATAATATTAAACTCAATAATAATAATAATAATAATAATAATAATAATAATAATAATAATAATAATAATAATAATAATAATAATAATATATATATATATATATAAAGGTAGATGAAGAAGATATATATATATTTGTATATATATATATATATATATATATATATATATATATATATATATATATATATATATATATATATATATATATATATATATATATATATATATATACCCATTTTGCTTATGGTATGTATGACATTCCAGTGCCTAATGGTTCGCCTTTCTGCTATGCGTTCATATCCACACTCATCCTCCAGACAACATATCATATACACATACTTATATCCACACCCCTCTTCTAGAAAACATCTTACAGACATCCCTATCCCTTATATCCATACGTGTAGGGAGAAAAATTACCCACATCGTATGTCCTGCGTGTCGTAGAAGGCGACAGTGACGGTGGTAGTTAGGTTGGCTGCCTACCACTTATCTTTTGCCAGGAATGCTAATGCATGCCCTCGGAGAAGGTCGTGATTGCAGTAAGCGGCTTTCTATCTTTCGACGAAAATGAAGTATGAATCGTATCTGTATATGAAATGTCATCAGAGGAATAAATGTTGAGAGATGAGGAGAGAGGTGATGGATGTTTTTAGAAAGGGCAAATTTGATTTGCTCGCTGTGACTGAAACAAAGATGAAAGGAAACGGTGAAAATGAGTGGTGTGGTGTGAAATGTGTTTGTGTTGCTGTGGAAAGGAATGAGAGGGGGATAGAAGGATTTGCAATTCTGATGAGTGAGTTGTGGTAGAGAGCTATGGTAGATTTTGTGTGTGTGAGTACTAGAAGTCTGAAGGTTAAATTTAAGTTTGAAAAGGTCAAAATTTGTGTGGTTGCGACATATGATCCATCTGAGGGTAATGTTGAAAAGAGTACGATTTTCTGGGATAATCTGAATGATGTTTTGGATGGGGGGAATAGGAGATTCAGTTCATTTGCCACATATCTGCCCATTCAAGGATTTTTTTTACAGTTGTTACCACCACTCACGGGCAGAGCCCTATTCAAGGAGGGGTGTAGTACTCTCAAAAGTTCACCCTCTAGCGCATATTACGCATATGAGCACAGACGCAGGCTTTAAAGTGAGGAGATTAAATTCAGTAGGAAATACAGAAGATGGAAGAGAATTCCACAAAACAGAGGTGGTGGGAAAGAAGGAAGCACCACAGCAAACTAGCCTTGAGTTACCAATGTCAACACAATACTCGTGCGCAGATACAGCACCTATTGTGCTACGAAGGCGTCGTAAATGTGGTGGTACGCGAGTGATAAGTTCAATCGAGCACTTGCAGCTGCGGTACCTATAGGATTAGAGATAAAGCCCCAACATCGCCTCGCAAAGATAGAGGGTCAAGTGAACTGGAAAGTACAGAACAGTTTATAAGCCTTTTTGCCGTTGACTCGACCCTGTCCAAAAGCCGGGTGAAACCAGAGCCCCCCCCCCAAGATATGAGAGCAGTACTCCATACATGGGCGAATGAGACCTTTGTATGGCGGAGCAACTGAGAAATAGAGGAAAGTCTCACAGTCTAAACAGAACTTCCAGTTCTTTGAGGCCGCCCAAGCAACCGTTGTGATGTGAGGTTTCCAAGACATTTTTTTGTTCATGTTAAGGCCAAGGATGTTTATATTGTCAACAGGAGAGACAACAGAACCGTCGAAAGAGACAGGAAAGTTAGAAGGTATTTTGGAGAAGGAGATTTGTAAAAGTTGGGTTTTTAAAGAATTGAATTTCACAAAGTTATTTCTATCCATCAGCGAGAATAAAATCGGAAAGATTAAGACGAGAGGCAATTCCAGAAGTAAAAGTGGGAGTAGAATTGATATGAGTTGAAGAATAAAGGGTCGAGTCATCGGAATACGAGTGGATAGAGTTAGAGGTGCAGGTGAGAAGATCATTAATGAAAAGTAGGAATAAAGTAGGAGATAAGACAGAACTCTGAGGAACACCACTATTGACAGAAAAGAAGAAGTCGCCCCATCAACAACAGCCGATATTGAGCGATTTGAAAGAAAGCTAGATATAAGTAAGCAAAGAGAAGGAGGAAACCCAAAGGAGGGGAGCTTGGAGAGCAGTGACGCGTGCCATACTCGGTCAAATGCTTTGGATATGTCAAGTGCCACCACCCAAGTCTCCCCGTAGTTCCTAAGAGCGAAAAACCATAAATCGGTTAGATAGGAATGTATATCGCCAGTAAACTTCGTGCAACGAGAGCCGTACTGGCGATCGAAGTGAGTTTCCAGATGATCTAAGAAGTGAGTTGAGAAGGGTTTCAAAGATCTTAGATAGAATACAAGTGAGAGCTACAGGGCGATAGTTAGAAGGATCAGAGCGGCTTCCTTTTTTCGGAATATTTTGGACATGTGAGAGCTTCCAACACAGAGGGAAGGAAAGTGCTAGTATTGAGACATAGAGAATATAGTTGAGCGAGGGGCCGAAGAGATTAGCCTTTTCAGTTGGAGAATTAGCAACATAATGATCAGATCGAATAAGAGGAGGAAAGGCAGATTTACAGAAGTTGCTAGAGATGAAAGATTTGTCAGTAGGAGAACCAAGGAGGTTAGCGCACTTTCCTTTGATGAAAGCCCGCTTTGCTCGTCGAAGAGTATCCCTGCAACGATTTCTAGCTGAATGAAAATTAGCGAGAATGATAGGAGAACGAGAATTTTTCCACACCCGATAGGCACTGTCTCTAGCCTGAATGGCCAGAGAATAAGCACGATCGAACCATGGATTATGAGGAAAGAAAGATTTAGTTTTAGAAGGAATGAATGAAGAAAGAAAAATTTAGCTGAAGAAGGAATGAACCTGCTCATCCCATCAACGATTACAGCTCCCTCCTTATCTTTTAAATCTTTATACACCCATCATTATTCCTTATTGAGGTAGCCAATTTGCTATCATCTGCAAACTTGGAAACCTTACATTTAAGTTCCTGGTCTAAATATTTTATACATGTATGAGTAACAGCCACTTGACCCAAGAAATCGTTACGGACCACAAACATGTCTCCTCATTTCCATTAATACATTAATAAATACTTTTCATTTTCATTGATTAACTATTATTATTATTATTATTATTATTATTATTATTATTATTATTATTATTATTATTATTATTATTATTATTATTATTATTATTATTAATATTATTATTATTATTATTATTATTATTATTATTATTATTATTATTATTATTATTATTATTATTATTATTATTATTATTATTGCTATTATTATTATTATTATTATTATTATTATTATTATTATTATTATTATTATTATTATTATTATTATTATTATTATTATTATTATTATTATTGAGACTTAAGGAATCAAAAATTTTGATCGCTAAAATAATTTCGGGAGGTTGAACCCCTTGACCCTCCTTCTGTCTATAGTTTTTTATATATATATATATATATATATATATATATATATATATATATATATATATATATATATATATATGTTATATAAATATATATATATATATATATATATATATATATATATATATATATATATATATATAGAGAGAGAGAGAGAGAGAGAGAGAGAGAGAGAGAGAGAGAGAGAGAGAGAGAAATTTTTAAAATAGTTTTTCAATTAATCGTCATCGTCATCGTCATCGTCATCGTCATCGGCAAAATTTGCTCATTAATCGTCATCGTCATCGTCATCGGCAAAAATTTCATAATCGTCCCATCACTAATATATATATATATATATATATATATATATATATATAGGGGTGTATATATATATTTATATATATATATATATATATATATATATATATATATATATATATATATAAATATATATATATATATATATATATATATATATATATATATATATATATATATATATATATATATATTTTAGTAATATTTATATATATATATATATATATATATATATATATATATATATATATATATCGTCCCATACTAATATATATATATATATATATATATATATATGGCGGGGGTGTATATAGGACTTTATTATGGGTGTCTGTGTGAGTGAATGAGCCTGGATGTTTGTGAATATCTTAGGAGTGCTGTTACAAAGATTTTATTTTTTTAAATATATTTAAGCGATGCGTGTCATGGTTTTTATTGACGATTACGCATATATATATATATATATATATATATATATATATATATATATATATATATATATATATATATAGTGGTAGTATAGTGTATAAAGAGTAGTATGGTATATATATATATCTATATAAATATATATATAAGTATTTATGTAGTTTAAGAGTTATAGCCATTTATTTGACCAAAGACAAGGAGAATATATGAATTAAGGGAGATTTTAGAGACTTCATAATTATTTTGTGTCTTATTGCTCTGATATATATATATATATATATATATATATATATATATATATATATATATATATATATATATATATATATATATATATATATATATATATATATATATATATTTATTATTTTTATTATTATTTTTTTTATTTTTATTTTTTTTTATTATTATTATTATTATTATTATTATTATTATTATTATTATTATTATTATTATTATTATTATTATTATTATTATTATATTATTATTATTATTATTATTATTATTATTATTATTATTATTATTATTATTATTATTATTATTATTATTATTATTATTATTATTATTATTATAGTAGTATCTAAATGATTGACCTGACTATGAAAGGATATGTGACATGTAGATTTTTCTGAAAATTTAATAAATTCGATCATATTTAATGTTCTTCTACCAAAGATTCTATTGTAATTTTTATCAACATTTTACAAAATAGCTACAATTTTTGATGAATATGAATTTTATTTAAGACATATTTTCCTATGTGTTGAATCTCTCTCGCTGTTTTAATAATAATAATAATAATAATAATAATAATAATAATAATAATAATAATAATAATAATAATAATAATAATAATAATAATAATAATAATAATAATAATAATAATAATAATAATAATAATATTTATTTATTTTATTTATTTTTCTTTATATATAGAGTGTTATAAGTATAAATAAATATATATATATATATATATATATATATATATATATATATATATATATATATATATATATATATATATATATATATATTATTTTATTTATTTATTTATTTTTATTTTACCCACACTTTTTCCCGCTTGAGCGGGGTAGTGGTACGTACAGCCTCTCCCACTCACACCTCCCCTCATCTCGCCCCCACCCACCTCCTCCACCACCCCACCCTATCCCTCGCCATCACCCTACCCTCTTCCATCCCTCCCTCCTCCAGCATCTCCTTTATTCCATCCATCCACCTCCTTCTTGGTCTCCCCCTTCCCCTCCTTCCTATCCCCTCCGCCTCCCAAACTCTCCTAACCACTCTCTGTTCCTCCATTCTCACTAGATGCCCATACCATCTTAACATTCCCTTCTCCGCTCTTCCCACCAACCCATTCCTCCAATCACATCTCTCCCTCACCACCCTATTCCTAATCCTCTCCCTTCTACTAACCCCACAAACCGCTCTCAACCCCTTCATCTCAAATACTTCCAACTTCTTCCTGGACCTGGCATTCAACCCCCACGTTTCACACCCATACAACACCGCTGGTACACAAATTTTCTCAAACATACTTATCTTAACTTTCTGTGATAAATCCCCCCCTTTCCATAATTCTCTCAGACCACTCAAAGCTCTCATTCCTTCTCCTACTCTATGTTCTATCTCCTCCCTCATCCCTCCCCCCTTACCCAAATCCATCCCTAAATATCTAAAAATCTTTACTTCTTCCAATACTACACCCCCTACTAACCTCTAACCCCTCGCCCTCCTCTCTTTCCTCCTCCTCAAACACTAACACTTTACTCTTGCCTGGATTTATTTTAAGCCCCTTTTGTCCACACATTCTCTCAAACTCCCTCACCAAATACCTCAGCCCTTCCGCGTTCTTCGCCACTAGGGCAGTATCGTCCGCAAACAGTATCATGTTCACTTCCCTTCTATCATTTCCATTCATCAATTCCACCCCCCTCCCCTCCCTCATTCCTCTGCAAACACTCTCCATAAACAAATTGAATAGCCACGGCGACATTACACCCCCCTGCCTCAATCCTCTCACCACCCCAAACATCTCACTCTCCCCTCCTAACACTCTCACACACATTCTACTATTCCTATAAAAGGCCCTAATACCTTTACCTAATTTACCCCCCACTCCATTTTCCTCCAACACCCTCCACAATTCACCCCTCTTCACTCTATCATAAGCTTTCTCTAAATCTAAAAAACACCCATACACTTTCCCTTTCCTCTCTATACTTTTCTCCACAAGCATCTTAAGTGTAAACACTTGGTCCACACACCCTCTTCCCTCCCTAAATCCTCCTTGTTCTTCCCCATTCTCCCCTCCGTTAAACCTCTCACTCTCTCAATCAGTATTCTCCCATACACTTTCCCTACCACACTTAAAAGACATATACCTCTATAATTCCCACATTCCATCCTATCCCCTTATACAGGGGGACCAAACAACCATCCTCCCAATCCTGTGGTACCTCACCACTCCTCCAACATATATTATATAACATATACAGCCATTCCTCCACCCCTATACCTCCCTTCTGTAACATTTCCATTCTCACACCATCCAGACCTGCGGACTTCCCTTTTTTTCCTTTATTCAAGGCCCTAATAATTTCCTCCATTTGTATTTCATCCTCCCCCCCCCTCCCCCCCCCCCTCCTCCCCCCTTGCAAATCTTCCTCCCCTCCCCCACCCACTTCATTCAATAATCCACTAAAATACTCCCCCCACCTCTTCCTCACCCTTTCCTCTCCTCCTATCCACTCCCCCTCTCCTCCCTTAATCCTCTCCCCCAACCCCTCCTTCTTCTTCCTTTTTTTATTTACTTTTTCCAGAACATCTTACTCCCTGATTCAAAATTTTCCGTCACTTTTCTACACCATTCATCTTTTGCTCTTCTCTTCGTCCTCTCCACCGCCCTCTTTGCTTCCACTCTAACCCTTCTATATTCCTCCCAGCTTTCCTCACTCCTACTTCCCAACCATTTCACATAAGCCTCCTTTTTCCTTTTCACCACCTCCTTCACCTCCTCATTCCACCATTCACTCCCTTTCCTTCTGCTTGCACCCACCCTTTTTACTCCACATACCCTTCTCGCCTCTTCACATACTGCCTCTTTAAATCTCATCCACTCCCCAATTCCCGTCCCTCTCATGTCTCTCCACCTATCCTCCATACCTCTCCTAAACTCCCTCTTACACACTGTCTCCTCCAATTTTTCCACCTTTATCACTTCTACT
>JABUQX010053739.1:0-2500 GCA_015478945.1 Trachelipus rathkii | reverse complement strand
ACAGAGGAATAGCTTTACTGAATGTTGCTAGCAAAATATACGAGAGAATATTGGAAAGGAGACTGAGAATCAAAGTTGAAGATAAACTGGGAAGTTGGCAATATGGCTTCAGAGCGGGAAAAAGTACAATGGAACCAATCTTCTACATGAAAATGATGATAGAAAAAACAATAGAATGGAATAAAGGAGCAGATGAGATGTGGACTTTGAAAAAGCCTTTGATAGGATTGATAGGGAAAAGCTATGGTGAGCACTGGACGAACAAGAGTATGAAATACCACAAAAATTAAAAAGAGCAATAAAAAGTACATACTGCGGTACAAGAAATAAGATAAGGGGAGAAGTAAGAGAAGAAGGATGGTTTGAGGTGAGTTCAGGAGTGAGACAGGGCAGTGTGCTCTCGCCCCTGCTATTCATATTATACATGGATTACGGACTGAAGAGAATATGTAGACAGGTAGACAATGAGCACACACTACTATACGCAGATGATGCAGCATTGATAGCAGGCGAGGGAGCGGACCTGCAGGAAATGTTGAACAGATGGGATGCCCAAATGGGAGAAATCGGTATGAAGATGAACACGGAGAAGACGGAGGTAATGAGAATAGCTAGAGAAAGAACAGAATTGAACATCAATATAGAAGGAAGAGGACTACAGCAGGTGGATAAATTCAAATACTTGGGAGTGATGATGGAGGGGAGGGGAGGTCAGGGAGGGGAGATAGGCGAGAGGATAAAGAAGTTCTCTCAGAACGTGGGAGCATTATACCCAGTACTGAAAGAAACAGCTATACCAAAAGAAGTGAAAATGGTGATATACAAAACAATACTGAGACCATTACTAGTGTATGGATCGGAATGCTGGGCACTGAACACAACACAAATGAGAAGAGTGGAGGCGGCGGAGATGAGGGTGCTGAGATTGATTGAGGGAGTTACCCTGAGAGATAGGCGGAGAAGTGAGGAAATACGGAGAGAGCTGAGAATTGGATCAATTACTGAACATATACAACAGAATCAACTGAGATGGTATGGGCACCTGAAGAGAATGGAAGAGGGAACTGGACCAAGAAAGATGCTGGAATGGACGCCAGTGGGCCGTAGACCTGCGGGCAGACCGAAGAAAAGATGGAAGGACGCGGTGGAAGATGCGATGAACGTCAGAGGAGTGTCTATGGTGGATGTGGAGGAGAGAAGAATGTACGAGGATAGAAGCCACTGGAGGAGGTTCTGCAGAGGCGACACCTGACAGATCAATACAGATCAACCGAGGGTTAGAAATATATATATATATATATATATATATATATATATATATATATATATATATATATGTTGTTATATTATTATTATATGATATTATATATATATATATATATACATATATATATATTATATATGATATATTACATATTATTATTATTAACATATATATATATATATATACATATATATTATAATATATATTATTATTATTATTATTATTATTATTATATATATATATATAAATATATATATATTATATATATACATATATTTATATTATATATATATATTTTATATATATATTATTATTATTATTATATTATTATTATTATATATACATTATATATATATATATTGTTATTACATTATTATGCTAATATATTATTATTATTATTATATATATATATATATATATTATTATTATTATTATATATATTATTATTATTAATTATATATATATATATATTATTATTATATTATTATTATTATTATTATACATATATTATTATTATATATTATATATATATTATATATGTATATATATATATATATATATATATATATATATATATATATATATATATATATATATATATATATATATATATATATTATATATATATATATATATATATATATATATAATATATATATATATATAGATATATATATATATATATATATATATATATATATATATATATATATATATATATATATATATATATATATATATATATATATATATATATATATATATATATATTCAGATTTGATTTGCAGCAAAACTCAAGTTAAGTTAATTTACCAATTTGAAGAAATAATGAAAATTTTTGCACGAAAACTTTTCCCGCCGTTATTGATTTTCTGGGATCAATTATTCTATTTAAAAATATCAAGATATCAGGTTTAGATATTGAATTTTACAGACTTTTTACATTTCTCATATATATATTTTTATATATTTCCTTATATATATATATGTTATATATATATATAGTTATATATATATATATATATTATATATATATATATATATATACATATTTATATTTTTATATATATATATATATTTATATATATATATATATATATATATATATATATATATATATATATTTATATATATATATATATTTATATATATATGAAGTGGCGCACGAAAACGCGAAAGCGTTTCATGATAAATGCGAAAACGGCTAAACACCCAACGAACTGAACGAAGCACACC
>JABUQX010053738.1:42500-48145 GCA_015478945.1 Trachelipus rathkii | reverse complement strand
GAAATAAGTTAGGACAGAATCCAAACAAGTCAGAAACTACTTACCTCATGTAGCCAGATACCTACCAAAGGCAAGGCAGCAGTCCTGGATGAGCAATCAAGATAATCCCGCTAATCCCTCCAATGACTGTTAAGAACTGGTCAATTTTTAAGGAATGGCCAATTTCAGCTCCTGAACGTATCAAGTCCGAATATATCAAGGCCCAAACCCGAAATATCAAGGCCAAAATCATCAAAAACGGGCTAAGCCCCTAAAGGGGGTTCAAAATAGGGGCAATACGTACGACGGATGCTCCGCATCCGTCTAGCAAGCCCCTTCTTCGAAGGGGCTCAAAAAAGGTCAAGGCCAAAAAAGGTGAAGGTAAAAAAAAGTCAAGGTCGAAAAAGGTCAGGTGGGTCAAGGTCAAAAAGGTCGGTCAAGGTCAGGTGGGTAAAAGAGGCCAGGGTGGGATATATATATATATATATATATATGACGATACCATTGCTGTCTACTACCGCATGGTTTCACCAAATCGAAAAGTGGTATAATTTACCACTGAATTCGGTAAATTTATAAATCTTCTTATTTACAGCACTAATTGAATCATTCTTATGAAAAATGAACTAAAATAATCAAAGTTAAAAAAAACAAAACATAAACAATACGTAGCATATCCCGAATGAGTTCGTATGTATCATAGAATTTACTAGACACCTAGTATGCCAGCAATAAGTTATTTCACTTTTTTAAACAAAATCATTAATTACACCATGAGTAACGCATAAAAAATATTTTTTGAACAACCAAACATCACTTTGTTTATTTTTAATAAATTTTTTAAAATTGCAACTGCAAAGATTGCAAGATTTTGCAGATTTTCAAAAAGCGTCCATTTTACACAGCCACTGCATGTGAACTGTGAAATATTTCATACTTTTTTTTCACATTGCTACGAAATCCAAGCTCTGTGTATCAGAAAATGCCCAAATAAACCTTTAAAACTTCGTATTATAAGAGTCAAAAATAGCCTGAAATATTCATGAGACTAACAGGCATCATACGGTATCAAAGGGTTAATATCGTTTTAGGTAAGCTATGATTAACTATAACTTAAAGTAGTAAAACAATAAAACATAACAGAGAGAGTGTGGTCCCAAGCCACCGAGGGGCCTTTACGGCTTTACGGCTTTACGGCTATACAGCTTTACGGCTTTACGGCGTTAGTGCTGATAAAAACATGTTTTATAGCCCCTAAAGCAGTAAAACACTAAAACAACACAGGGGATAGGGGAGGGGTTGCGCTTTTTATTACTTTCTTTTTACATTTTTGTAATAAACAACAAAACCTTTAAGCTAAAAACAAAATTATTTTAACAAATTAAAAAAATAGAGTCTTTGAAAAATGTATATTTTAAAATAAATTTAAAAATAAAAATAAGCAAAGTTTGAAAATTATATTTTCAAACAATTAAAAAAAAAAATAAAAAAAAAGTTTTAAAGCAAAAATTAATTTCAAAAATAATAAAAAAAAAAAATAAAAAAAATAATAATAATAAAAATTTTCATTATAATAATAATCTAATAATTAATAATAATAATAATTAATTAAATTAATAATAATAATAAATAATAATAATAATAAATAGTAATAATAATAAATAATAATAATAATAATTAATATAATAATAATTAATATAATAATTAAATTAATTAATTAATAATTATATAATTAAATAATAATTAATAATAATTAATAATAATAATAATAATAATAATAATAATAATAATAATAATAATAACAATAAAAAAATAATAAATTAATAACAATTAATAATAATAATTAACAATAAATAATCAAAAACAAAATAATAAACAATAATAATAATAATAAATAATAATAATAATAATAAATAAATTAGATAATAATTTTATAATAATAATTAATAATAATAATAATAATAAAAATATAAATAATCAAAACAAATAATAATACAATAATAATATATAATAATTATAAAATTAATGAATAATAATAATAATAATAATAATAATAATAATAATTAAATATAATACATAATAATAATAATTAATTGCAGGGTAATAATTATCTTCTTATTGTTTTAAAAAATAAAAATAAAAATAAAAATAAATAAAAATAAAATAGAAATTTATTCATCTTTTTCTGACACAAATATTCAATACAAACCTTAATAATAATAATAATAATAATAATCTTAATCGTAATCCTAATCCTATCTAATCCTGATCCTATTAATAATAATAGTAAAATGATAATAAATAATAATAAATAATTATAATATAATAATTAATAATAATAATAATAATAATAATAATATAATAATATAATAATAATAATAAATAATAATAATAATAATAATAATAAAAATTTAATAATAATAATAATATAATAAATAATAATAATAATAATATAATTAATAATAATAATAATAATAATAATATAATAATAATTAATAATAATAATAATAATAATAATAATAATAATAATAATAATAATAATAAGAAGAAGAAGAAGAAGAAGAAGAAGAAGAAGAAGAAGAAGAAGAAGAAGAAGAAGAAGAAGAAGAAGAAGAAGAAGAAGAAGAAGAAGAAGAAGAAGAAGAAGAAGAAGAAGAATAAAAAGAAGAATAAAAAGTAATAATAATAAAAATAATAATAAAGAATAATAATAATACAGTTAATAATAATAATAATAATAATAATTATAATAATAAAATAATTACTAATAACTATATTTCTAATTATAATAATAATAAAAGTACCATTAAAATAATAATAACCAATAATAATAATAATAATAATAATAATAATAATAATAATAATAATAATAATAATAATAATAATAATAATAATAATAATAATAATAATAATAATAATAATAATAATAATAATAATAAAATAATAATAAAGTTTGAAAAATAAATTTATATAAGTAAAATTGAAATAAATAAAAAAAGTTTAAAAAAAAATAGTTTTTAAGAATAAAAAAATTAAATATAAATAAAAATAATAATAAAAATAATAAATTAATTAAAAATTAAAATAAAAAAATTAAACACAAAACAAAAGTAAAATGAAAATTATAAAATAAAAATAGTATACATAATATAAAAGGTTCAACTTAGGAAAAAATATATTAATTAGCGATAAAAGAAAATATATCTTCAACTTTTAGATTACGGGTTTATTCTTTGTAAGATGTAATGTTAATTACAATACAAGTAGGTTAGTCAAAAAGCCTCTAAGTGTGCAAGTTTCATTCCTTTACCTGTTCTCTAAGAAGTGTCTCCTCAGATATCGAACCATCTAAACCCCTACAACACGTAACTTCGGCTACGACGAAGTTTTGTCAACACCAATAAGTGTACCAAGTTTCGTCCCTTTACCTACTCTCTAAGAAGTACCTCCTCTGGTATCAAACCTTCTGTTTAACCACTACAGAACACGTACTCGGTCAGCGACGATGTTATGACCGCACCTCTAAGTTATAACAGTTTTATCCCTTTGCCTTTAATCTCTAAGAAGTTAGCTCCTTCAGATATCTAACCAT
Source organism: Trachelipus rathkii (assembly GCA_015478945.1). Taxonomy (NCBI): domain Eukaryota; kingdom Metazoa; phylum Arthropoda; class Malacostraca; order Isopoda; family Trachelipodidae; genus Trachelipus; species Trachelipus rathkii. Next base: position 44,574 of record JABUQX010053738.1, on the reverse strand, counting down.
CTGTACCTCTACAACACGTAACTTCCGCAATGAGAAGGTAAGTCAAAAACTTCTAAAGATACCGAGTTTCGTCCCTTTACCTACTCTCTAAGAAGTACTAGCTCAGTATCGAACCATCTGTACCACATACACACACGTAACTTTCCTCAGCGAACGATGTTAATGCCCGCACCTTTAAGTATACCAATTTAATCCCTTTACATAATCTCTAAGAAGTAACATCCTTCATATATTTAAACCATCTGTAACCTCTACCACCACTAAAACTCGTCAGCGGGACCGGATGTTATGTTTAAAAAAAAAAACCTCTACGTTTAACCAAGTTTCATCCCTTTACCTAATCTCTAGGAAGTTACCTCCTCAGATAATCGCTCGCAGTTTAGGTGCCACTTACAACACGTAATTCATCAGCTACGATGTTTGTCAAAAACCTCTGAAGTTACCAAGTTCATCCCTTTACCTAATCTCTAAAGAAGTACCTACTCAAGATCGCGCCAATGATTACCACTACAACACCGTAACTTCGGCAGCTATGAAGTTAATGTCATCATCTATAAGGTATAATTTGAGGGTGGGAAGTGGAGCAGTCGGTCTATCTGTTTGTAGTTGTTCTAATAGGTGTGTGTGTGGCATTGTGTGTGGCGCTGTGATGGAGGGACGGAACTCATCAAGATATGTATAATAAGTTCTTATCTTCCTTCGTAATATGCACTATATTATTTATATATAATATATATATTATATATATATATTATATATATAATATATATATATATATATTATATATAATATTATATCCTATATAGTAATATATACTATATATAAGAAAAGACAACAGAATACCGGAACTTGTACTCACTGCTAGTATTTGATGTAAGTAAACAATAAAAACATAACAGAGTAGGTGGGTCCACAGTGGCCACTTGGGGCTGCTCCGCGCTAGAGCTTTATTGCTTTACGGCTATTTAGGGCTGCATAAAAACATTTTTTATAGCCCCTAAAGCCGAAAACACTAAAAACACCACAGGAGAGGTAGGAGGAGGTTGCGCTATGGCTTTACTGCTTTACCGCTTTACTGTTTGGTGGCGATAAGAACAAAACTTTTATTAAAAATAAAAATTATTTTAACAAATTAAAAAAATAAAAAATAAATAAAAAGTGTTAAAACAAAAGTCAACCCAAAAAAAATAAATAAAGTTTGAAAAATAAATTTTAATAACTAAAATTAAAATAAATAAATTTTTTTAAAACAAATTAATTTTAAAAATAAATAAAATTAAAAATGAAAATGAGAATAATAATAATAAAAATAAAAATAAAAATATAATAATAATAATAATAATAATAATAATAATAATAATAATAATAATAATAATAATAATAATAATAATAATAATAATAATAATAATAATAATATAAAGTTTAGAAAAAAATTTAAATAAGAAATTTCATATTCCTTTACTCTATAGTATTATCCATTTTAAAATATCAATAAAATTAAAAAATAAATAAAAATAATTTACCTAAAATAATTAAAAATTGAAATAAAAAAATTAAACAAAAATAAATGTAAAATGAAACTTTAAAAGTAAAAATAGCATACATAATATAAATGCTTCAACTTTGGAAAAAAAATATTAGTTGAAGTTGATAAAAAGAAAATGTCAGTCTTCTACTTTTAGAAAACTGGTTATATTTGTAAGATGTAATAAAAATGACGGTTAGTTATGTCAACACCTCTAAGTATACCAAGTTTCATCCCTTTACATAATCTCTAAGAAGTGCCTCCTCAGATATCAAACCATCTGTACCACTACATCACGTAACTTCGACTACGACAAAGTTATGTCAAAATCTTTAAGTTAACCAAGTTTCGTCCCTCACCTGCACTCTAGAAGTACTCCTTAGATATCACCAATCATCTGTACAGTTATGTCAAACCTCTAAGTATTCCAAGTTTCGTTATTTTACCTACTCTCTAAGAAGTACCCCCTCAATTATCGAACCATCTGTACCACTACAACACTTAACTTCGTCAGCGACGATGTTATGTCAACACCTCTAAGTATATCAA
>JABUQX010053738.1:2500-37500 GCA_015478945.1 Trachelipus rathkii | reverse complement strand
TTTATTTCCACCACTATTATTTCCTTTGAAATTTATTTTTCCAAACTTTATTATTATTATGTATTTATTATTATATATTTATTATTATTAATTATATATTATTATTATTATTATTATTATTATTATTTATTATCTATTTTTATTTTTATTATTATTATTATTATATTATTATTGTTATTATTTATATTATTATTATTATACATTATTATTATTATTATATTATTATATTATTATTATTATATTATATTATTATTATATTATTATTATATATTATTATATTATTTATTATTATTATTATTATTATTATTTTTATTCTTATTTTTAGTCTTTCTTCTTCTTCTTCTTCTTCTTCTTCTTCTTCTTCTTCTTCTTCTTCTCTTCTTCTTTCTTCTTCTTCTTACTTCTTCTTCTTCTTTTCTTCTTCCTTTCTTCTATCTTCTTCTTCTTCTTCTTCTTCTTCTTTCTTATTATTATATTTATTATTATTTATTATTATTATCTATTATTATCTATTATTATTATTATTATTATTATTATTATTATTATTATTTATTATGTATTATCTATTATTATATTTTTATTATTATTATTTATTTATTATTTATTTTTTATTATATTATTATTATTATTATTTATTATTATTGCATTATTATTATTATTATTATTATTATTTTATTATTATATTATTATTATTATTATCATTATACATTAAAAAAATTCATTTAAATTAAGATTTAGGACTACGACTACCATGTAAGCATATTATTATTAAGAATTTTATTATTATATTACTTTTTATTTTTGTTTCTTTTTATTATATTATTTTTATTTTATTTTTTATTTTTATTTTTATTTTTATTTTTTTTTTTATTACTATTATTATTTTAATTTATTATTATTATTATTATTATTATTATTATTATTTTTTATTTTTTATTAATCATTTTAATATTTATTATTATTATGTATTATTATTATTATTATTATTATTATATTGTTATTATTATTGTTTTGATTAATTTATTATTATTATTATTATTATTATTATTATTATTATTATTATTTATTATTATTATTATTATTATTATTATTATTATTATTATTATATTATTATTATTATTATTATTATTATTATTATTATTATATTATTATTATTATTATTATTATTATTATTTTATTATTATTATTTATTATTATTATTATTATTTTTTATTATTATTATTATTATTATTAATTATTATTATTATTATTATTATTATTATTATTATTATTATTATTATTATTATTATTATTATTATTATTATTTTATTATTATTATTATTTATTATTATTATTATATATATTATTTATTTATTATTATTATTATTATTATTATTATTTTATATTTATTATTATTATTATTATTTTTATTATTATTTATTTTATTTTTTTTCTAAGTATTTTTGAAATTAGTAACTTTTACTCGTTTTATTAAGTTTAATTTTTACTTATTTAAAATATTAATTTTTCAAAACTTTATTATATTTCTAGGTTTATTTATTTTAAAAATATACATTTTCAAAGACTTTCTATTTTTTTTAATTTGGTTAAAATAATTTTTGTTTTTACTAAAGGTTTTGTTGTTATCGACCATAAAGCAGTAAAGAAGTAAATAAAAAGCGCAACCCCTCCCCTATCCCCTGTGTTGTTTTAGTGTTTTACTGCTTTAGGGGCTATAAAACATGTTTTTATCAGCACTAACGCCCGTAAAGCCATAAACCACAAAACCCCTAGAATACATAGCGCGGAAAAGCCCCTCGGTGCTTGGGACCAACAACTCTCTCTGTTATTTTTATTGTGTTTACTACTTCAAGTAATATTTAAAACATCACTTTCCTTAAAAATATCTTAACCCTTTGATAACCGTTATGATGCCTTTAGTCTCATGAATATTTCAGGCTATTTTGACTCTTATAAACGAGTTTTTAAGGTTTTATTTTGGCATTTTCTGATACACCAGTGGCTTGGAATCTAGTAAGATATTGTGTATATAAGTATAAATATTTACACAGTTTCACATGCTGTGGCTGTTGATAAAATGGTGACGCTTTTTTGAAAAATCTGCAAAATCTGCAATCTTTGCAGTTGCAATTTTAAAAAATTTATTAAAAATAAACAAAGTGATGTTTGGTTGTTCAAAAAATATTTTTTATGCGTTACTATGGTGTAATTAATGATTTGTTAAAAAAAGTGAAATAACTTATATGCTGCATACTAGGGTCTAGTAAATTCATGATAACATACGAACTCATTCGGGATATGCTACGTATTGTTTATGTTTTGTTTTTTTTTTTAACTTTGATTATTAAGTTTCATTTTTATAAGAATGATTATTTTTAATATGTTTATATTGAAATTTATAAATATTATCGAATTCAGTGGTAAATTATACCACTTTTCGATTTGGTGAAACCATGCGAGTAGTAGGAAGTACATATTGAACCTAAATTTTGGCCTTGATTTACCCCACCTGAAGTTGACCAACATATCCTCTTTTACCCAACCTGACCTTGACCGACCTTGACCTTGACCCACCTGACCTTTTTCGACCTTGACTTTTTTTTACCTTCACCTTTTTTGGCCTTGACCTTTTTTGAGCCCCTTCGAAGAAGGGGCTTGCTAGACGGATGCGGAGCATCCGTCGTACGTATTGCCCCTATTTTGAACCCCCTTTAGGGGCTTAGCCCGTTTTTTGATGTTTTGGCCTTGATATTTCGGTTTGGCGCCTTGATATTTCGACGTTGGATTTACCGTATTCAAGGGCTGAAATTGGCCATTCTTAAAAATTGACCATTCTTAAAGGTCATTGGAGGGATTAGCAGGGATTATCTTGAGCTCATCCAGGTACCTGCTGCCTTGCCTTTGGTAGGTATCTGTGCTAACATGAGGTCAAGTAGGTTTCTGACTTGTTTGGATCTGTCCTAACTTATTTCCATCCGCAGTCACACCTACCCCTACACACACACACACAAACACACACACACACACTTACACTTATACACACATTCACTATGACACTTACACTCACCCATAGATACTTTTGCACTTAACATTTACCTTTAACACACGTACAAACACACGGGACTAACCCTTTCTGTCTCCATGGGTCAACTTTTGGCCCACCCTAATTTTTGGCCATCCTTAATTTTTCGGCAGCCCTAATTTTTCGGTCAACCCTTTTGTATTCCAGGGCACAATTCACCACACACACACACACACACACACACACACACACACACACACACACACACACGCACTTACACTTATACATACATTCACTATGACACTTACACTCACCCATAGATACTTACACTATGACACTTATACACACGTACAAACACACTGCCAACCCATTTGGTCTTCCATGGGTCAATTTTGGCCCACCCTAATTTTTGGCCATCCCTAATTTTTGGCAACCCTAACTTTTTCGGTCAACCCATTTGGTCTTCCAGTTTGGTCTTCCATGGGACAATTTTTCGGTCAACCCTTTTGTATTCCAGGGTACAATTTTGACATTGTATCTTTTCGACCTTGTAGCTTTTTTGATGACTCAGATTTATTTATGGTTCAGCTTTGATGGTTCCCAATCACCGTAAGGTGTATCTAGTGATGTTTTATTAGTGTTCTATGAGTATTAGATTGAGTGCCAGGGAGTTGCCAGGTGAGTCCAAGTGAGTGCCATTAGTGAAAATAATAGTGCCAAGTGAGTTGCCAATTAGTGCACGTGAGCTGCCAATAGTGCCAACCTGGTGCCACTATTTTTCAAGCCTTTTCTAGCCTCCCCTGAGCTAGGAATAGCCCAAATGGGTGTCTACCCCTAGGTATAAGGTATGAGGAATCGATGGGTGTATATTACAAGTTTAGGAAGCCTTCCTACTATTGAGTTAGTCTTTTTCTATCACTTTTAGCCTATATTATATATATATATATTATTTATATATATATATATTATATATATATATATATATATATATATATATATATATTTATTATATATATATATATATATATATATTAATATATATATATATATATATATATATATATATATATATTATATATATTACTTGCACACACACCTACACACATACCTATGACACTTATACACACATTCACTTTGACACTTATACACACTATGACACATATATAAGCAACTTACCACTCTCCATAGACACTTAACACTAACCCATTTACACTTACACTCACACTCACCATAGACACTTATAAGCACTTACACATAACATACACACTATGACACTATAAGCGCTCAAACACTAGCCATTAAAGAACTTACCCTAACCCATATACACTTAACAACTTCAAAAAACACACCACACAAGATACACAATAACACTTACACTCACACACTCGATATTTTGATGCCTCAACTTTGATGCCTCAAATTTGATGTACTCGATATCTTAATGCCTCAGCATTGATGCCTCAAATTTGATGGATTGATGCCGCAGCATTGATGCATTTTCTAACCTTTTCTAGCCTTTTCTACCCCACATCATAGAACAGAGTTAATATTAATGTCGTCCCCTAGATCATAAGCTGCCCACCAGGCCAGCGTGCGCCCTCCGCGCAAAGACAGCCAACCACGCACCCCGTTCCCGCCACGCGTGCGCCCGCAGGCGCAATATTTCCGCGATCCCGCCACGTGCGCCCGCAGGCGCATATTTCCGCGTTCCCGCCCGCCGCGTGCGCCCGCAGGCGCAAATTCCTGCACGAATGAAAAAATATTTACTATGAGTCATTCACTTTTTATTTCATACTTAAACTTTTTATTAAAAACATTTTTCGCGAACCTAAAACTGTAACTCATTACAGACATCTTTTATGATTTTAGTTAATACTTTTTAATTTATAAATTTTTTTTTCAAAAATTGTATGTAAGAAGAAAAAAATCCAGAGTGTCTGATATATAACAACATTTTTATTTTATACAATTGTACGAAACTTTATTAAAAATATTAACATACATACCTTAAAGCAGTAAATCAAGTAAATCAATAGAGGTGTACCTAACACCTAAGGGTAGTATGCTTTTGTTTTACTGCTTTACTGCTTTAACTCATGTTTTACTGCTTTAACTCATTTATGTTTTACTGCTTTAACTCACAATTTATTAAAATACATACCTTAAAGCAGTCAATCAGTTAATCATAGTGGTGTTAAACATAGCAACAAGGAATTAGTATTGCTTTTGTTTTACTTTGTTTTACTGCCTTTAACGCATGTTTACTGCTTTAAACTCATATGTTTTACTCTTTAGCTCATATATTTATTAATATTACATGCCTTAAAACAGTAAATCAGTAAATCAATAGAGGTGTTACATAGCAACAAGGAGATTAGTTTGCTTTTGTTTTACTGTTTTACTGCTTTAACTCATGTTTTACTGCTTTAACTCATATGTTTTACTGCTTTAACTCATATATTTATTAACATTACATACCTTAAAACAGAAAATCAGTAAATCAATAGAGGTGTTACATAGCAACAAGGGGATTAGTATGCTTTTGTTTTATCTGTTTTACTGGCTTTAACTTCATTTTTCACTGCTTTTAACTCATTATGTTTTACTGCTTTAGCTCAATATTTATTAACAATACATGCCTTAAAAACAGTAAACAAGTAAATCTAATAGAGGTGTTACATAGGCAACAAGGGATTAGTATGCTTTTGTTTTTACTGTTTACTGCTTTAACTCATGTTTTACTTCTTTTAACTCATATGTTTTACTGCTTAAACTCATATGTTTTACTGCTTTAATCTCATATATTTATTAACATTATGTTTTTTAATTTTGTTTTATACTTTTTATTTATTTTATTATTATTTTTATTTATTTTTATTATTATTTTTATTATTTTTATTATTTTATTTTTATTATTATTATACTTAGTGTTATTTATTTCATGCCTATTGTTATTATTATTTAGAGCACACATACACACACACACAAAACACACATACACACACACACACACCACGCCCACTCACTTTACACACATAACTTATAATTTATTAAAACATTTTTATGTTTTAATTAAACCCGTACATTATATATTACTCATTCAAATATAACTAAAATTATTTCCAAAGTTTCTTAAAACTTCTATAATAAATCAATCATTATTCTTTGAACAAAGAATTATTATTAAACTGTTAATACTTTTTGTTTATAAAATTTAAGCAGATGACTGCCAATTATAATAACCTTTTACTAAAAAATTTTATTGAAATTTTATTAAAAAACAATATATTTTACGTACCTAAAGCAATAAATCTCAGTAAAATCAGTAAGGCCAAGCCCCTTAGCACCCTTACACCCAGCTGATGCCACATTTTGTTCTACTGACTTTACTGCGTTACATTCATCTTCAGCCATGTAATAAGTATAAAAAATAACAAAATAAAGTTCTTCTCTTCTAACATAACATGTATTTTAATTAAAATCATTCTGTTTTTATTTAAAATAACAATTTATTCACTTACATTATATTATTTCGCTCATGTTAACTAAAAATATTTTTTTTTTTTTTTAAATAATTCGGATTTCTTTATTATTATTATTATTATTATATTATCTATTTACATTGACAATCCATCACGAGAAACACAACAACCCGCACTCCTTAAAGATACGAAACTGACCTCTCTCTGTAAATTGTGTTGAAATACCTCTCTCTGTAAAATTTAGGATAATCCTTTTTGTATCCCGGGGCGATTTAGGCCTAATTCCAGGTCAAAATATATTTCAAACTGACCTTTTTTCTGTAAAATGTGTTGCAATAACTACGTTAGGCCTTAAATTTAGGATAAGCCTTTTGTATCCCAGGCTGATTTAAGCCTAATACCAGGTCAAAAGGTAATTCCAGTATAGACAAGAATCGAGAATCAATGTTATTATTATTATTTTTATAAATATATTTCAAACTGAAAACATGCTGGATAGGTAAGATCCTTTAAGCAGGTAAGAAGGAAATGTTTTCCTTACTTGTGATTGGTCGGAGTAATCCTTATCTTTATATGACCTCGTATGTGATTGGTCGAGAATTATTTTATCGTCTTTTGAAAATTAACTTTGTTCTTTAAACTTGTATTTGAGCAGGTGTGTTTTATTATCTTTTAGACCCAAAACTCATTTTAAAATATAGTCATTTTAGCTGTAAAGCGGTGCACAAGTTATCTGCTTTTTTTTTAAAAGTTGTTTTATTTTTACTAGTGTTATATCATATTTATGATAAATACTTACATTTGGATAATTATTATTTCACTTAGAATTAGATAATAATTAATTCAACTAGATTGTATAGTTACATCACGTTGAAGCAAAACGCAAGAAGCGCCCGCAAGCGCGACCCGGTGCGGAACAGCCGCATGAACCGCCGTCGTATATTACTTTACGCGGTCGCGGAAAATTATGGAGGTTGTATTTCAAAAGTGGTTTAGGGGCATACATCCTAGAAGATGATATCTTTTGGACACCGTCCCATTCAGTATATATAATATTAGTTTGTGTACTGTATCAAGGTATATTTACGAATATTATAACATAAGTTTAAAGCGCATTAGTTTATTTAAAATCCTGGTATATCAGCGTTTTATTAAAAAACAAGGAGATTTAATCTCGATGGTTACCGAATGCATACAACAGCTGATATAGAAGAGATATGAACTTACATAACTTCGATGTAATTTTGAAGTATAATAATATTATACCAATATTTCGCCTGTATAAGAGAGAAATTACGGTTTGTACAAGGAGGGTAAGTTTATTATGCATGTACACACATTGTGTAATTAATTAATTAATATGTAATAATATTTTTAGAATAAACAACTTTTTTTTTTTCATAACTTATACATAAAGGAAGATTAAAAACCGTAAAGAATTACCTTGAAAAGGGAGGGGTACGGGACAAACTTTCTATACATTAACTTCTACGTCTATGTAGGATGTAGCTTTAAGGTATATAAAACTTGTTTTACATGCCTCCCTAAAGTAATAAGATCTTAAAGGGCCATACCACAAAGAGGAACATAGCCAGCGTCACAATCCGGACTATTTGTTCTATTTCCCTCAAGGAATTAAAACTTTAGGATAAATTAAACAAACTCGTTTTTCTACAAAACAAAATGTTCCTTTCAAAACTAAATGTTTTTCAAGAAAACTTTATTTAGTTGAAATGGTAATTCTCTATAAATAAAAATTAAAAAATGTTCAAGTAAGAAACAAAATGAACGATTCATAATATAGGAAGCGGTATATTTGAAAATACAAAATGATGTAATTAAAGTTTACAACGGCATATCATAAAAAAAATATTTTCGCGACCGCGTAGTAATATTTACCGGGCGGGTTCATTGCGGCTGTTTCTTGCACCGGGTCGCGCTTGCGGGCGCTTTTGCGTTTTGCTTCACGTGATTTACTACTAAAAATCTAGTGAATTAATTATTATCCATTCTAGTGAAATTAAATAATTATTCCTCAATATAAGTATTTATTATAAATATTGATATATAACTTAGATAAAATAAAACACTTTTAATAAAAATCAGATAACTTGTGCACCGCTTAACAGCTAAAATGACTATGATTTTAAATGAGTTTGGGCTAAAAAGATAATAAAACACACCGGCTCAAATACAATTTTAAAGAACAAAGTTAATTTTCAAAAAGGACGTAAAATAATTTCTACGACCAATCACAGTGGACGAAGGTTCATATAAGAGATAAGATTTACTTCCGCACCAATCACAAGTAAGGAAAAAACATTTCCTTCTTACCTGCTTAAAGGATCTAACCGATCCAGCATATTTCAGTTTGAAATATATTTATATAAAAATAATAATAATAACAAATGATTCTTGTCTATACTGGAATTACCTTTTGACCTAGGTTATTAGGCTTAAATCAGCCTGGGATACAAAAAGGCTTATTCCTAAATTTAGGCCTAACGTAGTTTTTGCACAAATTTTACAGAAAAAGGTCAGTTTGAAATGTATTTTGACCTGGAATTAGGCCTAAATTGCCCCGGGATACAAAAAAGGATTATCCTAAATTTAGGCCTAAAGTAGGTATTTCAACACATTTTTTACAGAGAGAGGTCAAGTTCGTATCTTGTAAGGAGTTCGCAAGATTGGTTTGGGAAAATATTTCCACACTAATTAACATAGTAATTAATAATTAATAATGAATAATAATAAAGAAAATCCGATTTTTATTTTTAAAAACTTTGAAATATTTTTAGTTAACATCGAGCAAATAATATAAATGTAAGTGAATAATTGTTATTTTTAATAAAAATTTAGAATGATTTAATAAAATACATGTTATGTAAGCAGAGAAGAACTTATTTTAGTTATTTTGATAACTTATTTTACATGGCTGAAGATGATGTAAAAGCAGTAAGTCAAAGAACAAAACGTGGCATAGCTTGGTGTAGAGGGTTGCTAGGGGCTAGCAGTTTCATTTACTGATTTATTGCTTTAAGGTACGTTAAATACTAATGTTTTTAATTTAAAATTTCAATTAAAATTTTAGTAAAAGTTATTATAAAACTTGATAGTTATAAAAATTTATAGAACAAAAAGTATTAACAGTTAATAATAATTCTTTGTTCAAAGATAATGATTGATTTTTTATAGAAGTTTTAAGAAACTTTAAATAATTTTAGTTATATTTGATTGAGTAATATAAATGTACGTGTTTAATTAAAACATAAATGTTTAATAAATTATACGTTATGTGTGAAGTGAGTGGGCGTGGTGTGTGTGTGTGTGTATGTGATGTGTGTGTAGTTATGGTGTGTGTGTGTATGTGTGTGTGTGTGATGTGTGCTCTAAATAATTAATAAATTTAGGCATGAAGTAAATAGGAGTGACTAAGTTATAAATAATAATAATAAATAAAATAATAAAAAAATAAAAAACCTAATACAATAAAAAAAAGCAATAATATAATAGACTAACGGTGGTATGACTAAATAAAAAAACATTTAATTTAATAAATATATGAGTTAAAAAGCAGTAAAAAAACATATGAGTTTAAAGCAGTTAAAACATATGCAGTTAAAAGCAGGTAAAAACATGATTAAAGCAGTAAAACAGTAAAACAAAGGCATACTAATCCCCTTGTTCGCTATGTAACACCTTTATTTGATTTACTGATTTATGTTTTTAAGGCCATGTAATGTTAATAAATATGTGAGCTAAAGCAGTAAAACATAATGGTTAAAGCAGTAAAACATGAGTTAAAGCAGAAAACAGTAAAACAAAAGCATACTATCCCCTTGTTGCTATGTCACCTCTATTGATTTTACTGATTTACTGTTTTAGGCATGTAATATTAATAATAAATATATGAGCTAAAGAAGTAAAACATATGAGTAAAGCAGTAAAACATATGATATAAAGCAGTAAAACAGTAAAACAAAAGCATTCTAAATTCCCTTGTTGCTATGTAACACCTCTATTGATTTACTGATTTACTGCTTAAGGTATGTAATGTTAATAAAACATATGAGTTAAAAGCAGTAAAACATATGAGTTAAAGCAGTGGTAAAAACATGAGTTAAAGCAGTTAAAGCAGTAAAACAAAAGCAAACTAACCCCTTAGGTGTTAGGTAACAACTCTATTGATTTACTGATTTACTGCTTTAAGTATGTAATGTTTAATGTTTTTTAATAAAATTCGTACAATTGTAGATAAAATAAAAATTGTTTCATTATCAGACACCTCTGGTTTTTTTCTTCTACATACAATTTTTAAAAATTTATAATTAAAAATATTAATGTAAAGTATAAAAGATGTCTGTAATGCGTTACAGTTTTAGGTTCGCGAAAATTGTTTTTAATAAAAAATGTTTAAGTTTGAATATAAATGAATGACTCATAGTATATATTTTTCAATTCGCGCAGGAATATTGCGCCTGCGGGCGCACCCGGCGGGCGGGAACGCGCGGGAAATATTGCGCCTGCAGGCGCACCGCGGCGGATCGCGGAAAATATGCGCCTGACGGCGCACGCGGCGGCGGGAACGCGGCTGGGGTTGCCTGTCTTTGCGCGGAGGGCGCACGCTGCGGCCCTGACGTGGCAAAGCTTATGATCTAGGGGAACGACATTAATATTTAAAAAACTGTTCTATGATGTGGGGTAGAAGAGGGCTAGAAAAGGTTAGAAAAATGCATCAAAGATGAGGGCATCAATGCCATCAAAGTTGTGGCATCAATGCTCAGGCATCAATGCTGCAGGCTATCAAAGTTCGAGGCATTCAAGTTGAAGGCCATCAAAATATCGAGGTGTGTGAGTGTAAGTGTAAGTGTATCTGTGTTTGTGTTGTGAGTGTAAGTGTATATAGGTTAGTGTAAGTGTTCTATGGCTAGTGTAAGCGTTTATAAGTTGTCATAGTGTGTATTGTAAGTGTAAGTGAGCTTATAAGTGTCTACTTGCGTGAGTGTGAGTGATAAGTGTATATGGGTTAGTGTAAGTGTCTATGGAGAGTGTAAATGCTTATAAGTGTCATAGTGTGTATAAGTGTTATAGTGAATGTGTGTATAAGTTCCATAGTGTATGTGTGGTAGTGTTGTGTGGCATTAATATATATATATATACTGATACATATTATACCTAATTATATTATATATATACTATATTCTATAATATATATATATATATATATAATATAGGCCTATTAAGTGATAGAAAAAGACTAACTCATAGTTGGAAGCATCCTAACAACTTGTAATATACACCAATCGATTCCTCATACCCTATAACCTAGGGTAGACACCCATTTTAGGGCTATTCTAGGCTCAGGGGAGGCTAGAAAAAGGCTTGAAAAAATGAGGCACTCACTTGGCACTATGTGGCACTCACCTTGGCACTATGTGGCACTCACTTGGCAATATGTGGCACTAACGTTGGCAGCTCATTTGCACTCGACCTTGGCCTCAACCGTGGCACTTCAATACAATTAACTCATTGACGAACTTAATAGAACATCACTAGATTACTCCTTACGGTGATTGGGAACAATCAAAGTTGAACCATCTAATAAATCTAGTCATTCAAAAAAGCTACAAGGTCGAAAAAGATACAATGTCAAAATTGTACCCTGGAATACAAAAGGGTTGACCGAAAAAATTTGGGTTCTCAAAATTGCCCCCTGGAAGACCAAAGAGATTTGACCGAAAAATTAGGGTTGCCAAAAATTAAGGGATGGCCAAAAATTAGCGTGGGCCCAAAATTTGAACCCATGGAAGACAAATGGTTGCAGTGTGTTTGTAACGTGTGGTATTAAAGTGTAAAGTAAGTGTAAGTATCTATGGGTGAGTGTAAGTGTCTAGGGGTGAATGTAATTATTTGTAAGTGTTTGTGTGTGTTGTGTGTGTGTGTGTGTGTGTTGAATTGTACCCTTGGAATACCAAAGGGTTGACCGAAAAATTTTGGTTCTCAAAAAAATAAGGATGGCCAAAAATTAGGGTTTGCCAAGAATTGACCCAGGAAGACCAAAGGGCGTTGAATGGTCCTCTCTCTCTCGTACGTTGTATAAGTGTAAATGTAAGTGCAATATCTATGGACTGAGATCTAAGTGTCATAGATGAATGTGATGATATAAGTGTAAGTGTGATATGTGTGTTGTGCGTGTGTGTGTGAGATAAAATTTGTAGTGTGTGTTGTATGTAGTGTGTGTTGTGTGTGTGTGGTAAGGGGTAGTGTATAATAATGGACTGACCGGATGGAAAATAAGTTAGGACAAAATCCCAAACAAGTCAGAACCTACTTGATTCTCATAGTTTGTCAGAATACCATACCAAAAAGGCCAAGGCAGCAAGGTACCTGGATGAGCTCATAGATAAATCCACCTACTAATCCCTCCATTGACCTTATAAGACAGGGATACAAATTTATAAAAAAAACTAAGAACAAACAATGCGAGCTCCAAATTTCGAGCCCTTGATATGGTATTCAAGATCCGGAAATATCAAAGGCCACCTCATACCACGAAAACAATAAGATTCCAAGGACCACACAAACATCACAACACAACGGAGGCTAAGCCCCTAAAGAGAGGGGTCAACAACATAACGAGGCAATAAGTACGACGGATGCTCCGCATCCGTCTAGCAAGCCCCTTCTTCAAGGCACAAAAAGGTCAAGGCCAAAAAGGTCAAGGACAGGTAAAAAGAAGGCCAAAAAAAGTCAAGGTCAAAAAAAGGTCAAATAAGCTCAGGTTAAAAAGGTAAAAGAGGATAGGTTGGTCAAGGTCAGGTGGGGTAAAAGAGATAGTTGTCAAGGTCAAGTGGTGGTAAATTAATCAAGGCCAAAATTTAGGTCCAATATGTACTTCCTACTACTCATAGCTCGGTTCTCATACCAGCAAAAGAGGAGGTATAGTACATATAATTAATATAATTAATAAATATATATATATAATATATAATATATATTTATATATATATATATTATAATATAATAATAATATATATATATAATAATAATATATATATATATATATATATATATTATAATATATTATAATATATATATATATTATAGATAATATATATTAATAATTAATATATTATTGCTTAAATATATATAATTAATATATATATATAATAATATTTTAATATAATATTAATATATATATATATATATATATGTTATAATATATATATATATATATATTATATAAATAAATTATATTATATATACGTATATATATTATATAAATATAATATATACATATATATATATATTATATATTATATAAAATAAATATATATTATATAATATATATAGTATATATATATAATATATAATAATATATATAAAAATATATAATAATATATATATAATAATAAATATATATATATAATATATATATATAATTATATATTAATATATTTATATATATATAATATGTATATAATATATTATATATATTATTAATTATATATATATATATATATATATAAATATATAATATATTATAATATATATATATAATATATATATATATATATATATATATATATAAAATAAATATTATATAATTAAATATATATTATATATATATATATTAATACATTATATATATAAATATATAAATATATATATATATAATAATATAAATATATTAATAATATATATATAGTATTAATATATTATATATAAATATAATATAAATACTATAATATATATTAATATATATATAATATTATATATATAATAAATATATATATGAAAATTATATATATTATATAATATAAAATTATAATATATATAAATATATAATAATATATAATATTAATATATTTAAAATTAAATATAAATATATATATATTATATAAAATATATATATATATATATATTACTATATATATATATATATATATATATACTATATATATATATATATTTAATATAATATATATATTTTACTTATATATATATATATTAAATATATAATATATAATATAATATATATATATATATATATATATATATATTAGTATATTATAATTATTATTATAATATATATATTATAATATTATATATATCTCGTAATTATATATATATATAATTATATTATATATATATTATTTATATATATATATATATATATATATATATAATATATATATATATTAAAGTGAGCCCATATATTATATATATATATATATATCTGATATTTATATATATTATATATAAAATATATGGAGCATGGAGTTAGTATATCCTCAGCATATGTTCTTGAACTAACAAAGGATATTCCTTAACACTAGAACTATAAGGTATTTATGACAATTGGTTCGCCTCCCTACCTTTGATAACTGCTATGGAGGAAAGATGAATGCTATGTTTGTTAACAATTAGACCAAATCGACTGAATTTTGAAGGCAGATAGGAAGCTAAAGTCGGAAGGTAGAGGAAACTACGATATTTGTGTCAAACAAAGGAGAGACAGCTCGCCGTGAAGTGTGGACAATAAGCCTGTTCATGTGTTTCAAAATTATGCGGGCTGGTGGGATCCAGTTATGTAAAATAGCCGTTCAATGACTCTAAAGTTAGTATATCCTCAGCATATGTTCTTGAACTAACAAAGGTGTTGTTTTAGTGTTCTACTGCTTTAGGGGCTATAAAACATGTTTTTATCAGCACTAACGCCGTAAAGCCGTAAAGCACTAGCGCGAAAAGCCTTTCGGTGGCCCCTAAAGGACCCCACTCACTCTGTTATGTTTTATTGTTTTACTACTTCAAGTAATATTTGAACATACTTTCCGTAGAAACTATCCTTAATATAGTATATATAATGATACTAATATATAATATAAGTATATATATATATACTCATACTAGCATATTATTATATTATTATACTATATATAGTATATATATATTATATTATATATATATTATATATATATATATTATATATATATATATATATATATATATATATATATATATATATATATATATATATATATATTTTACTGTCCCAGCTGACCATCTCAACTTCCTGCATTATCGCTTTTCAAAATTTTGTACCCGGGTTGCATCATATAAATGTGGGAAATATATGTGTTTTAATGATTTTAAAAAAGTTGATCCTGCACAATCAAATTGATTATTACGTAAATACATAAATTTTTGAATTTACATCTTTTTAACCTAAAATACAACTTTAAGGTTGAGAAACGCAATATTTTCTTTCTATTTATGTAATATCATGTTCTAAATAGTCATATCTCCAATGTTCTTTAATTACTATAAAAACTGTAGCCTCTTTTGTGGATTAATCATCAATCATCATTTAGTGCAAGGAACCACGACTTCTCTTGAAAACGTGATGAAAGTTTGCTGTGATCGGAAACTTTTTTCGTGAACTTTCAACTACTTTGAGTACACCTTGAAACCTTTCTTCGTCCTTTGTTTCACTCATGAAATCATGGCATACCTTTACTCCTCTTTCAGCAGCTTTGTTGACTACATGAAGATTTTGAACAATTGTCTTCATTTCAAGAAAGTCATCCATTTTTGTCCATTCATCGTCTGGTGTTTGAAGAAACTCATAGGGAGCATTCACAATATGGAAAAACCTCATTGATCCAGGGCCAATCAAATCACTCAGCGACTTCCTCTCCTCTGAAATTGGCTTAAGGTTATTCTTTCCAAAGGATGCTCCTACACGATCCGTAGTACTTCCAGCACTTTCAAATTGGAAGAGCCACAGCCTAATAATCTCTTTGTCTTCGTCAGATACCCTTGTGAGAAAAGAGCCAATGAAACAAGTTCTTCATTCAGATACTAACTATGTCTGCTAAGAGCTTTTTTCCCCTTGTCAGCAATTATAGAATCATGATATACAAACTGTTTCAGTTTCTCAACTAAAATCAAATCGTTGACTGGGGCATCGGCTGCAACCGGGCATACAATCCACCATTGCACGTAGACACGTACAGCAAACACACAGAAACGTTCCAATTTCTTGAATTGATCTTTGGTTGCAACTTACGACTTTGTGAAACTGTTCAATTATCTTTCCAGACAATAGGACCATTTTCATAGTGTGCAGAAGTTTTGCCATCCATCTTGCTTTGTGCAAAGCTGCAGGATGCTTCATGCTAAACTGCTGAGGTTCGGACCCTTTTGTAACTAACAACAGGCTGAGTTCAATAAGTTCTTGGTAATCCCCTCGAGTGGAACCTAACGCTAGGAATTCACGAAAGCAATTTGCTAAGCTTTCTTGTTCCTTCTCAGTTGTTCTAGGAAGTTCAGGATAGTAATAGTATATTATTTTTCAATAATATAAATTTATCACACTTTAGTGACAGACGTAGGCTTCTGATAACCAACTTATTAGTTAAAGCAAGTCACTTGAGTCTATTCAATCAAATAAAAAATCTTTTTGTTCAATGATGTTGTAACAGCATTAGACTTACCTAGTAAAAATTGAAATATTTAGGCCGGATGAAGCCTCTATATTTAATGAATCCCAACAGTCGCTAAGCATGACTTCTCCTACATGCCTGCGGCAAGCAAACCACAACAAGGGACGGTCTAGCTCCTTCTGCAGACAGACACATGCTGCAGTATGCTGTCCTGTGATGTAAAGAGTTAATGAATTAATTGTTTAATAAACCTATACTTTATAGCCTCACGATTAGTCCATTACTTAAAACCTCCCCATTATTTGTAATCCTAGAGTTTGAGCAAAAATGATTTGCTGATTTTAAATTTAATAAACTATTAATATATCACATAATGTAATAAACAATTGCTTTGTTAAAGCCTCACCTGCATTTGATGATGTCGTGTCAAAGACCATGCCTATGATGTTTTTGTCGTATTTCCAATCTATGAGTAGATTTTTTGTTGCAACAGAGACAACGTTACCATGTTTCAGACCAGCTTTTGTGGTTGAACTCGGAAGGGGTGGTACACCAAGAAGTTTAGTTCAATTGACTCCCGATACTAAAACAGGTAGACGATCATCAGTGTCTTTGGAGTCGAGGGTAGCTATCAGTTTTCCGTACTTGTAAAATAACTAAAAAAAAAAACATCATTTTCACATCAATTTTAATAACGAAAAATATAATTAACTTGTAAAATTCAATTATTACTTATATATATATATATATATATATATATATACCCTCTCTCTGAGTATATATACTCATATATATATATAATATATATATATTATATATAATACCTTGCTATATTATATATAAAAAAATAAATATATATATAAAATATTATATATATATATATATATATATATATATATATATATATATATATATATATATATATATATATATATATATATATATATATATATATATATATAATATGTATATATTATATTTTAATTATATATAATAAAAATAAATATAATATATATTATATTATATAATTTGTAGTCGCAACCAAACCAACCACGATCTCGGAGTTAAAACATGAGAAGATATGACCATTACATCCGTCAGTCAAGTTGTCGCCAGTGTGGTCATATTGAAAAAATATCATCCTTCATGACCAGTTGTAGGAGTGTAATAAAGACGCGGCAATTCCTGAGATTATTTTATTTTACATCCTATCCAAAACATCCATAATAAAATCTTCTAAAAAATAGTCCAAAAAAATGTAGTCTGAAAGACTACCTCCAAAAAAATTCTGAACAATCCTAAAAAACCTAAATAAAGAGAAATGGAAAATACGCTATCAGTTACATATAATTTTAAAAAATCATTAAGCTGTTAAGTTAAAAAATCAATTAGTTGTTTATTACAATATAATAACAATATATAATTACTCATAATGAGGAGAAACACATCAAATTTCTCCAATATTACAATTCATATTTTTATTAAAAATAATAAAAGTATTAATTGCAATATAATAATTAATTAAAAAATATATTTCAAAGATAATTAACAAATATATTTCATTAGATATGGCAAACATCTTTATTTTTGAAAACAATAAAATATTAAGTAAAACAGGTTTTAAAAATTATTCTCATAATTATTATATTTATATTTAAGAGTAAATTACTAGTACCTTTGCACAGCGGGTGGAAATGTTTTTGAGAGTGGAGAGTGAGAACGTCCTTTTTGTTGGTCTCACTAATTTTTCATGTCTGCCTTTTATTTTAAAGTTTTACAATTAAAAATGGAGAAAAAAAGCAAAAATAAAACTAGTCTACTTAACTCATTTTGTTACATGTAGTATAAATATAAATTATAATATATATAGATATATATATAATCCAAAATAATGTATACTATATCATGTTTCACTTTTCTAATAAAACTTCTATCTTTAATTTAAATTTTCGCGCCTCTATGACACTACTTAAGGGAGCTATTTCATTAGCTTTTACTTTAAGCAGGTCTCAGGGCCGCGAAACAAACGACTTATTTCTTGTGATCCATTCCCTTTTTAACCATCGTGAGTGCCTCCAAAAATCCCCCTAATCTCTCTTAACTCCCCTAAAGGTTTCTTCCCTCTCGATTCCCCTCAATTCTCTCCTCTCTCCAATCGTTTCTTCTAAACGTGAAGTTCTAAAATGGATTTCTTGAAATAAATCTTAATTCTAGAAATTGATTCCTTAGACTTTCAGGAATAGAATTCTAGGAATGGATGATTCCTAGATAGGAACTATGATTCACCAGACTTGATATTCAACTCATGGCGCCCAATTTTATTAGATCCAAAAGCTCAACAACAGTTGGCCGATTTCAGGCCATTAAAAAAGAATTAAAAGTGAAAAAGTTAGTTAACACAAAAATGTTGAAATGTGGCAGAAGCTTGAGAAATGGATTATGAAGCAGAAATTTGTTTTCAAATTATAAGTTTTTATTTCCAAATCAAGAAAGTTTTATTGATTTTATTTATTGAGAAATCTGATTCACAATAAGGACTCTGCCTTCGGAAAAATTAAAATTCATAAGGATTTTTAATTCTAATAGTATTATATAAACTTATAATTCAAAAATTAGAAATTCATAAAGGATATTAAGTCTAAGTTAGCAATGTTAGAATATACTTCCACTTTCTTGAGAAGATAGATTGCCTAATGGAATAGGTGGTGGCGAGTGCGGAGGTTTGGGTATTTAATGATAGTCTAAATTTATGGGAGGTATGTACTAAGGGATTTCAATTTCCAATTTGATTCTGTGGGTATTTTGAACTGGTGGGTTACCTTCAATGGAAGGTTGACATGGCGTATATTATTCAATGGAATCTCTGGTTCTTCATTTAATTCTTTTCAAACATTTTTCTAACACAATGCTTTTCTATAAGACCAAGTTCAAATGTAAAGCAATCACTATGATCGAGCTGAAAATGAATAAAATAACAACTAGTAGTGTGCCTCCACGATTATATGGGTATTTAATAACTTTGAGAAAGATAGAGGAGTTAATGGTGTGGATGGTATTATAATACTGTCTAGTCTCTTATTCCACTGAACTTCTTTCATTATTTGAAACTTTGGAAATATTGCTGCAGAGATATTTGGCAAAGCAACATGAGTTAAAAAGTTAAAATTAAACAAAACTTTATCGGATTGAGCAATTAATGAAGTTAATGAAATATTTTTCTCTAAATGAATGGGATTTTTAAATTGATAATTAGCAGAGGTAAAAGTACAACCATGAGGAATATTGAAAATAAAATTATTTATATGCTGTACGGAATGAGGTCTTTCGCAGGAAATAGAAGCTCTAATTTTTTCTGCAAAAGATATAATAGTGAATTGTCCTAGGGTTACTGTGAAAGGTTCTTTAGATTTAAAGATAGTTATAGGACATGACGAGAAATTAGTAGTATAGTTAAGCAAAAGCGATAGCAAGCATGTTTTGTCATCAATGGATGTAAAAGGTTGTGGTTGAGGGCAAACTGCTGTTTTCCCTATGTTACGACAATAGTCATGAACTGAATTTCGTAGATAAGTATATTTTCGCTGACCATAATTAACGAAAAGATAATTATTCGGTGTATTATACATTATTCGAACAGAAGTTTCATTAAATGGAATGAATGTTGGGAATGGAATTAACTTATATGAAATAAATTTCTCATTTTGAAATAAATGGAATAGTGTAATTATTTCAAATGGTATTATGTGGGTTGATTTTATAGTCATGAGATATGTCAAAAATGAATGTATAGTTTGTCGCCTCTAATGGTCGATGATAAGGATGTGTAATTTAGTAGCTTGTTGTCATTTCTAGTATATTTATTTGCGTAACAAAAAGTCGCGGTGTTTGCATGAGTTAAATAAACCTATTCGAAGTTTAATAAAAGAACAGTGACCTCAAGAAATACTGGTTAGCTAATTGTAATGATAGTGATAATTTTAATTTGAGTAATCATCTGTAATACTGTTAACTGACATGTTCAACTAATGTAAGTAATGATTTTACGCTTCCCAACTGGTTAAGTATGTTATGGGTTGCAAGTGATCTGTTTTGAAATTCAATTAATTTTTGTAGGTTAATTTGAAATTCTGATAGTGTTCGGGTATTTGACTTTAATTGTTCTTTCAATTCATTAACTAATAAATTTGAAGTACTCGCAAAGTTATCCTAACCTATATTTATCTTTTTTCTCTTCAAAAATTTAATTTGTTTATCAGTAGCTATGGTACCAAATAAAAATATTAAAATTTCTCCTACCAATTCGTAAAGCAGCTCTTTTTGTATCTTGTTTGGGAGTGAATCCATGGTAAGCTTTTAAGTTCAATTAATTTACGGGATATTACTTTAGTTCTAATTTTAATGAGTTGAAATTCCCATTTGTGCGCTCTTTGGTTTATGGAAATATTAATAAAATTATCATTGAACGCAGGCAAAAATTTATCTTTTAAAGTATCTATCATTTTAGTGGTTCTATAAATAGTGGTTTTAATTTCTGATGGGCATTCTAAAGATACAATCAAGTCAAGATATCCTTCAATAAAATTTACTTCACCGGAGTGATACAAAATGATACCTGGCAGTACTCTTGTCTCTTCATTAATGTTAGTGGAGATGATAAGACTGCAGGTAAATAGAAAGTAATTGCAAAAACTGGACGGTAACCATTTTCTCATTACAGTATAGATATATGATTCTTATTACTTCGATTTAATAAATTAGGTCGCCGTTTATTAAAGTAAAATATAAAAATAATTAAAATTTAATGTATTATTAAATTCTTTTTTTAAAGTTACCTATGATTATACTAGAGGTACGTTAATTTAAAATTCAGAAAATTGGAATCAAGTTGATATGTTTCTGATAAATAAATTTAATTAATGTAATCAAATAATTAAAATAAAAAAAAGACATTTTATGAATTGTCAATATTATTGCGATTTTGGCCATTTAAAACTAACAGACAAGCCAGTGTTAAAACATTCTGAATTATAATTTAAACGCAAAATTAAAATAAAAGATTATCTATAGAGCATGAGGTAATTAATATAGATAAAAGGCTGATCAGACTAATCAATAATTAATCACAAAACAATAATAAATATTAGCATAAGGCTAATTCTGAATTAAAAATCAAAAATTAAAAAAAATAAAGCAAGCTGAGATAATATATTTTCTAGCTTGTGGCTGATTAATTCTAAGTCCGAAAGTAAAAAATAAAAGCAAGTTAATTGCATAGCTTCAGCTAATACTTAATTCAAATCATTTTAAAGTTTTTAATTATTAAATAAACAATCTGATTATATTTTTATTATTCTAATTATTAAAACGAAATTTTTCGATTTTTTATTTTGTTTATCTTTTTAAAATAAAAAACTAATAATAAAAACATGTTACTAATAAAAAATAAAATATATAAAAAATAGTAGATTGAACGTTGCAATTTTACGGAATTTACAATTTAAATTTTTCTCTATTTTTCGTTACTATTTTTACGTTTCAAAAAGAAAAGAATGACCCCTGGGTGGCAAACAAAGAAATTTTCCGAATTTTCGTAACGGGACATAATAAAAAATATTGGAAACTTATACTTAAAAATTAAGAGTAGAAAAGTGTAAACATGTGTTTTGTGTAATGTATTGGATATGACATTATAGAAACTGAATCCCAAAGTTTGTGAACACAAATGAAAGACAGTAAAAAGAATTATTGGCAAAAATAAACGATTTTATTTACAATTCTAAGAGATTTTAACTCTTAGGAGGCAAGTAGTGGAGCGTATTTCCTCTTCTAGTCATCTCTAATGGCAAAACAACTGGAGGTCTCTTTAACACTGGTTCAGACGACTCTTTTGTTGTTTTATCAGTTCTTGGTGATCTTGGTGGTAGAGGTGGAGGAGATTCTTGCTCTCTTTTGCCTTGATTTTTGGCTTCTGTGGTAACCCTTCTGCGTTCCACATCCCTCGGACCTTCTGAATGCTCAAGAGAGTCGAGGACTCTATTACGACGGATTCTTCTTGTGAGTGCGTACTCATCTCTTTGTTTGCCTTCCAAGATGTTGAATAAATCCCCATAAAATATCTTCTGGAGGCTGCGATGTGTGACTCATATCTTGGAAGCTGTTAGCGGAACTTGGCACAGTGTTCCCCTAACAGTTCCATCTGTAAGTTGGTGTTACCAAAGCATTCCTCTATGTACTTCTGGAATTGACAGAGCTGTCTCTCTGTGATTTCCAGAAACTAGTCTGCAAATATATGAATCCTCATTGGTACTGATTGCGTGATAGAGACGGTCTATACCCTCTTACTTGAGTTCTTGTTTGTGGAGTAGAATTAATCAATCTACTTCCTTGAGGAAGTATCAGGTATTATTGATTACAAGAAAGTTTTGTGTGTTTCCATATCTACAGGATTTCTGCGTGTTCTCGTGTGGAAGTCCTTCTTGCTGGGTTACATACCCTTATATAACATTTTGATCATCCATAAAAATTAGGGGAATCCACGAGAAGTGGTTGGAGATCTTGATCATCTACCTGTCGATCTACTTCTTCACATACCCTAAACAAGTAAATCAGTAAATCAATAACTGCCCTCCGTATTTTAAAAATCACCACCTTACCCTTTTTTTCAAATTCTAACCACTTTTTCGAATCAAATTCTTTTGCAGTTTAAATCCGAGCTAAGTTTTGATGTTCTCATCTGCCACTGGCAATTCCCGACAATAGCATGTACATACATAACATACATACATACATTCCATTAACATACATACATACATACATACATACATTTACATACATACATACATACTACATGCTTCACTATCAACATACATACATACTTTCATCGTCTCATACATCCACTCACTCAATTTTTAGTCAATAAAATTATTTAATGAAGAGGTTTTTGTTATGGTCATCGAAGATTGGTTTCAAACTAGTCAAATTAAAAAGCTCTATTATAACGAATCAATTTGCTCTATCCCATTTTCATAAACACTATTCAACCGAAATTGTGCAAATACTTCTGTGATGCATACTTTATAAACTCATGTATAAGCTTACCACATATTGTATAGTTCATCAACTTTAAACTCTTTGCTTATTATTTATTTCAAAAAAAGCTTTATTTAATGGATTTGTTTACATTTTTTTATTTTTTGGGCCCAAACGAAGAAAATTAGAAAATTTCAAAAGAATACCGAAAAATTAATCGCAGATTTCTCACTCTAATTTTTTAAAAAACACATTTATTTATCTTTTTTTATATTAATCCTTTTTATTGCCTATTTAAATTCCTATTTAATTTGACAAGGTGATATTAACTGCCAATTTTTTTTCCCAATCCCCGCTGTCTGGAGCCTTCGTGCTGCTTTTTATTCTCAAATTATATATATATTATATATATATATATATGTATATATATATATATATATATAATAATATATATATATATATATATATATGTAATATATATATATATAATAAAATATTATTATATATATAAATAATATATATATAGTATATAAAATATATAAAATATAATATAAATTTACATAAATAATAATATATATATATATAGTATATAATATATATATATAATATATATATATATATATATATATATATATATATATATATATATACATTCGTCGAGGCACCATTAAAAAAACAAAAAGATTGTATAGGAAATCTCAACTAGTTAAGGGTTCTCCAACTCCATAACTTTCAAGTTTTTGGTTTTTGTTATATAATATATATATATATAATAATATATATACATATATAAATTTAGTAAATATTTAATATATATAATATATACAGAATATGATTATTATAAAATATAATTATTTATTATTATTTTATTAATATTAATAAAATATAGTAAGTATTATTTACTTAACTAATAACTTATATATATAATTTATAATTATATTTAAATTACTTTATTCTGTACCACATAATACCTCGGAATCCCTAGAGCTCGGGAAAGGAATTCTCATCCCGAGATCAATATATATATATATATATATATATAATATATATATAAATATAAAATAAACAAATTATTTATATAAAATATATATAATAAATTTAGTCTATTATAAATCTATATAATAGTATTATTATATATATATTAATAATATAATATTATATAATTGATCAAATCCCTATCTGTCAATTGAGGATGAACACACTTTGAATGTTAACTTTAATAATTAATTAGACAATTGAGACAAACACAATTTTTAATAAATATTATGTAATAAATAATTGAACAAACACACAAAACAAACTTAGTGCTTCGCCGAATTTATATCAGGCCGTTCATTTCAGCAGCGGAAGTTTTTGACTGCACTGTGAGCCGATCCTTAAATGTATAAGCATTTACGGTGTTGAGTATTTTTTTCTTTTTTAGGTTAAATATTTATTTGAAAAATTCTTTCTTCATAATATTTTGTGTTTCTTTCTCCTTTATTGTTATTCTTTGTTAAACCTATCTATGTAAATTTGTCACCCCTGAATTCTTTGTTAGTTGCTGCTTATTTTTTATACTTGAGAAGATTCGGTTCATTTTGGTTATATTAGTTTGGTCTGCCCATGCAGAGATGATTGTTTCCATCTCCATCCTATATTTGATTCCTGGAGTTTTATTTTCATTCCTTGTGTGGGTAGAGTCTGAATATCAGTTTTATCGATTAACACCAGATCATCCTGTGAGTTACGTATTCTTTCTTCTCTCTTCTTTGTGACTTTTACTAATTTTTCATTTATCATGCTTGAATTTAATAAACCGCTTTTCAATTCACTCTTCTAACCAAATTTCTACATATATGCTTATAGTTCTCTCGGCTAGTTGTAGTAGATAGTTGACTCTTATGCTGTAAAGACGTGTGGGGTTGGAATCCCAGTATTTCTTTAAATACTTTAGTTTATGTTTTTAATTGTTCTCTCTCAAGTTTTAATTTAAATGTCTTTGGAAAACTTTTTTTTCCAATGGTTTTAATGTTTACAATCTGTAGACGATGAGGATTTCAGGGAAAAATTTTGCCATCCTGAGTTTTAAGTTCTTTTAGTTTGATTCTTAATATTTTTTTTTAGTCATTGTTAGTTATGTGATTGTATTTCAACTTTCATTTTTCATTTGATTAATACTGGATAATATAAAGCTTATTTTTATTTTTAAAAGAATGCTTTGACTTTTTAATATCTATATTTTTTTATTTCAGGTCTTAAAGTTTTTGTTAGGTTTCAAAAAACATGCTCTTAGAATTATATATATGCTATTGATTTAAAAAAAATTAAAATTATTAAAAAATTAGTTAAACTCTAAATTTTTCAAAACTAGTAATTTAAAACTAGTATTACATTTATCAGCTTTTTAGCAGAAATTTAAAAGTTAAGCTTTCAATAAGTTTTAACTTTATTAAATTTGTTTTATTATATTATGTATTAGTTCAATTGCTTTTCAATTTTAACATTAGTTTTAATCGTCTTATGAGAGTACGACCGTTTGTGTTTGTGTATGTGAGTGTGCGTGCCTAGTTGTTGGAATGTCTGGACTGAGAAGACGTGAGGGTGAGCAGAACGGGGATTCTCTATTATATTCACCAACGTCCGTGGCCAAGACGCTAAATTCGAATCTGTGGAGTGTCTGTCACTTATCTGACTTTCAACCTAACCTCTTACTTCTGTCTAAGACCCAGCTATCCAAGGATTCTTTCTCTAATAAACTTAATATCTCAAACTACAACTTTTTTCACAATTTCCGACTCAAAGGTGGAGTCTGTGCCTATATAAACATGAAAACTCCTGTAATACGTCTCTCCTAACTACGATATTCTAAGGCTTATGAACTTTCTTCCTACTACTACTACTACCACTACTACTACTACTACTACTACTACTACTACTACTACATACCTACTACTACTACTATACCTACTGACTACTATTATTATGTGTTTCTGCTACCTGCCTCTCCTAATAAAACAAGATTTTTCCAGCTCTGTTTTAATATTTTAGCTAATTTCTCGTCACAGAACCTGTGTAACTATTTTCCATCTAAAATGCCAAGGTCCTTTTACCTTAACGGCGGCTCTCAAATGTACACCGCACTGAGTGGTTGGGAAGGAGGCAACACATTCAAGCATCTTAAGGACTGGAAAAGCAGGGTAATTAGGGAAACTACACAAATTCCGAAGAGTCCCAACATTCTTGAACACAGTCCCAGTTACGTGCTCAATACTACGCCTGTTATCATAAGGCATTTTAACGTCTTATTCGGTAACTCTCCCGACTTATAATGCATGTGGCTCTTCCAATTATACACTTTCCCTCTAACGTAGCTCAACCATGCCGCATTTTTCTGGCACTATTAATCGGCTAAATATGTGGCATAGGGAAGCTTCTTTTCTATATAAGCTACTCTTGGAGTGAATTCTGCTTTTATTATGGGGATTATTAAGCCTCTGCTGAAAAGGTAAGGCGGTGATCGCTGATGGAATGAATAGGTTCATTCGTTCTTTAACTCATGCTTTTTCCAATCAAAATCCTTGGTTCGATGGCACCTGTTCTTGTGCCCTTCAGGACAGAGACAACGCTTATCGGGTATGGAAAAACTCTCATTCTTATATCACTCCCACTAATTTTATGCCTTAAAGCAAATATTTTTCCTCATTGCAGGAAGCGCGCATTTGTTTAACAGACCCCGAAAAAGGGTAGCCGCTCTGATTCTTCCAACTATCGTCCTATAGCTCTTACTTGTATTATGTCTAAAATCTTTGAAACTGTCCTTAACTTTCATTTCGTGGATCATTTGGAGTCTTATTCCTTTCTTTTAGATCATCAGTATGGCTTTCGAAGCTCAAGGTCAATTGGTGACATACTTTCCTATCTAACTGATTTATGTTCTTCTGCCCTTAGGGACTT
This sequence comes from Trachelipus rathkii, assembly GCA_015478945.1. Lineage (NCBI taxonomy): Eukaryota > Metazoa > Arthropoda > Malacostraca > Isopoda > Trachelipodidae > Trachelipus > Trachelipus rathkii. The sequence continues at coordinate 9,583 of JABUQX010053738.1, read as the reverse complement.
TGGGGAGTCTTGTGTGGTGGCGATTGACATATCTAAAGCCTTTGATTGGGCATGGAATGCGTCACTTCTCTCTAAGCTCCCTTTTCTCCATCTCTTTGCTTACTCTTGTCTAGTTTCTTCTCAAATCGTTCCATATATATTCTTCATTTCCTGTTAATTATGATGTTCCTCAGAGTTCAGGTCTATCTGCAACTTTATTCTTACTTTTCATTATCGATATTCTCAGCTGCACCTCTAAATTCATTATTATGCCGATGACTCAACTCTCCATTCTTTCACTCATTTCAAATTATCTTGGGAACGCCACATCACAGCGGTTGCCAAGACGGCTTCAAAGAAGCTGTAAATTTAGGTTGCGAGATTTTTTTTTCGGGGCAGTTACTCCACTTAGGTAAGGGCCTTATTCGCCCTTGTATGCAGTACTGTTCTCACATTTAGGGGGGGGGGAGGCTCCAGTTCCACCATTCTTTTGAATATGATTGAACCTAAGGCTAAAGGATTAATAAATTGTCCACTAATTTCTAACTTCCTGGACCCTCTATCCCTGCGGAGTGAAGTTAGTGCACTATCTCCTTACTATAGGTAGTACAAGGGCAGGTGCTCGAGGGAGTTGTCCACTTGCTTACCACTACCACTGAGACGCCTTCGTATCACAAGGCATTCTTTGCTTGCGTAAAAATATTTGCGTTAGCAGTGAAAATTCAAGGCTAGCTCGTTGTGGTGTCTCCTTCTTTCCAGCTACCTCTCTGTTGTGGAATTCTCTACTATCATATGTTTTTCGTGTTGCATTTGATCTTCTCCTGTTTAGGCTCTCCCGTCTGCGCTCATTCTGAAGAGATTTTAGTTAGGTTCGGGAGACCCATTCAATTTCTGGTTTTATTATTCATTTCTTAATTGTTCTGCCCCTCCCCTGAAAAGGGACTTGTCGTGAGTTAGCTGTAACATTATATGTATATTATATATATATATATATAATTATATATATATATATCTATAATTATATATCTATATATATATATATATATATATATATATATATATATATATATATATATATATATATATATATATATATATATATATATATATATATATATATATATATCTTTTACTATATATATATATATATATATATATAGTATATATATATATATATATTATATATATATATATATATCATTATTATATACATATATATAATTATATATATATATATAATATATATATACTATATATATATATAATATATAATATATAATATATATATATAGTATTATATATATAATAATATATATATATATATATATCTATATATATATATATATATATATATATATATATATATACATATATATACTATATATATATATACATATATATATATATATATATAGTCTGTTTCCTCTAAAGTTACACTATGTTTTCCCATCTATTCATATTGAACTTATTGATTTGTGTTTGAGATTACAAGAAATAAGTTTTTTAATAACTGATAATGCAAAAGGCTTTGCCTAACTTGCAGGCAAACGACAGATATTTTGAATTCAGAACAGATGATATTATATCTCAGTTATATTAATTAATCTAGCAATTTTTTTTAAAAAGGTTTGAAATTTTTACCTCAAACATGAAATGGCTTAAACAAAATAGAATTTGTCTTGAATATATTATGATAGGTCTAGGATAAGATGGCGCCTCTTTAATGACGAGGGACATTAAGGATTTCAGTCTTTTTTTGAAAAATTTGTCCAACAGCTTTATATGTCCATTTTACTATAAATATTATAAATTTAGCAATATCTAAACCTTCTAAAGTCACATCAGTTTAATTATACTTGAGTGCTGTAAAATATTTGGAAATTTTTTCTCGCGATCTCCATAAAATACCTCCATGCTTAAAGAACTTATTTAAACTTATCTACTTGATTACAAAATAAAATCACTCCTTACTTTATATGAAACAATGTGGGTTTATAAGCATGATACTGTACTGAAACTTAAAGAGTTTTTTTTATATAGATGTGGTTCATTGCTTTTAAAAATATAGGAAAAAAATAAGCTTCAAGCCAAGCACATCAATTACTAAATTCTGTACTTAATGAACAATTTATTACAAATCTTTGTATTCTTGAGAAAATACTTTTAAGTACACATGGAATTTCACAGCTAGTTCAAAAGGTTTACTATGATTTATACAGAGTTGGAGTTCAGATGCAGATTCCGGATTCAAAAGTCTCTACTATGATGTCCCTTGTCTTGGTTATAATTTAATGGGAGAATTTAGATGCATCGAAATGCGCCTGGAATAATAAAGTATCAAATATAACAAGTATAACACTGGAGCAGCATTACAGAATGTTTTTTTATATCCTTGTTCGATAACTTTATTAACGAATTGGAAGAGCATTTTAGAAAACAAAGACTTTATTACTTACTGATTAAACAAATTTTTACCCAAGATTCCGTCCCAACCCAGATATCTTCTTAAACTTGGAATTGAACTTTGGATACAAAAATAAATAAATATGAATGACAATACAAGGCCTAATACAAAAATAGATACATTATCTACATGAAATCTTATATTTCACACAAATATCAGAAAGCTTTTTGCAAATATTAGCAACATTGCCAAATTGACAATAACTCTTCAGCTCCCTTTTTATTTTATTTTAATACGTATGACAACCTACCTTAGAAATTCGATAGGGCAAACCCATATAATATTACTTGCCTTGTTTAATATTCAAAAGGGCTTTAGAAATTAATTTCGAAAATACTTGAGAATATCGTAGTTTAAAAAAAAAACACCTTGTTTTTGTCATTACAGTAAGTAAAGCAATATATAATATATATCATATATTATTATATAGTATATATATATATATATAATATATATTATATATATATATATATATATATATATATATATATTATATATATATATATATATATATATATATATATATTCATACAGATAGAAATTTATGATGTAAAATTGGAAAGTTTGAAATTTATGTTCAATTTTGCATAATGTAATTGATTCAACCCTTCTCTCCTCTACTCTTCACGATCACTAAACTGTGAGAATAACAATATTAGTAAATTGTGAAGATAAGACTTTATAGATGTTCTTACCATTGCTGTTATCCTCATTCTTTGAGGGATTTGCATAATATATAAAAAATTCCAAATGAATTTTGAGGGATTTGCATAATATATAAAAAATTCCAAATGAAATTTAATAACGCTTGCCTCAAAGCTGAGATGCTACAAAAGAGGAAAAGGAAAAACAGAAACACTTTTATGAGAGGGAGAAATAGTTGGATAATGATGTAATAAAGCAAGAAAAGGTATTGACTAAATTAAAGAGTGGGGGGAGAGGCAAAAATAAAGGCAGGAAGAATTAAAGAAAATGAGAGAGATGAAGAGATCAAAAAGAGAAACGTGAATAGAAAGAGTAAAAAAAGAAAACTGTTATTTAAAAATGAAAAAAAGATGTAGAGAAAGAGAGAAAGCAAGAAAAAGAAAAGCGAAAGATAGATAGATAGATGGATAGATAGATAGATAGATAGATAGATAGATAGATAGATAGATAGATAGATAGATAGATAGATAGATAGATAGTTAGGGTGGTAGATAAATAAAATTAATATAGTATTTTAGATGTTAATTAGTATGATTAGATTAGATATGTCATTAGATCACAGATTAGATATAATACTGATTTGCAAAGAATAGATAGAATTAAAAATGATTATTTGAATAGGTAATAGATTAACTATGAACTGAAATATGACTTATAGATCTATATCTATCTGATACTAGTCATATATGATAGATACGTATAAGACTACATATCAATATACATTTTTGGGTACAAGTAGATAATCGATAAATGATGTAATCCATGTTGAATGATAATCTGTAATCATACATTAATATCTAATTGAAAATTAAGCTCTACATTCCACAAAATTTAAACGTCAATATAATTATGACGTTAATTGTGAGTCTCAATATTCGGATATCTATTGAAGATACATTGTCTTTTGATTATCCTTCGCCCTGAAAAGGAAAGAGACAATCGACATAAATCTCGCGAAATTGATGAACTCGAGGGATAATCCTTTTTCATTTTATTCTGTGTTCCTGTGAACGTTTGAACAAAATTCTCTTAGCTGTATGAGCCCCTTTTGAGGATTACTCTGACATTTGCGCTAGTGAAGCCTCATCGGTAATTCCAAATTTTTATACCATGAAGCCTAATAAATAGTTCTAAATCCTCATCTCTGTACTATTTGGTTATTACTTTTTTTTGGGTGTTGCTTTGATGTTCCTAACAAGGAAAGAGTGTAAACAGGCATATAATATCTGTTGTAATGGACCCATCTCAGCGTCATATTATATATTTTATATATTACCCTCTTATTTATCCTCTTACATCTTTTATTTCTATATTATTTCCTTATACTTTTCTTATTATTATTACTACTTACTTTCTCTATTCCTATCAGTATTTCTCATTTATGAGAGGATATATTCTCTCTCTCTATCTTATTATATGGTTTCTATATCTATGTACCTATTGGTACTCTTTACATTTTATTGCTCATCTCTACCCCTATACTTTATATATTCCTTTTATAACGGATTACTACCTCCTTTTCTGGCTTATATATTTTATATCTTCATCCTGTTCTATATATATATATCTACTAACCAATGTGTGTAGCATAGCCACTCATAAGTTAGTATTATATTCTTGGGATATTTTTATTATCCTTTTTTTTCTCTTATTATTGATATCGCCTATCTTCCGTAGTTTATTCTATTATTTATATATATATATATATATATATAATATATATATATATATATATATAATATAATAAATAATAATAAACAGGAAGACGAACAAAAATGGAGAAAGCCTTCTTTATTCATAACTCTGGACTTTTCGGGTATTACTCGACCCATCTTCAGAATGAAAATTTTACTCTAAAAAATAATGGTATTTTCACAAAAAAATTCTAGATGGTTCTTTTACACAACAGTAAATGTTAAAACAATTGTCAATAAAGTTACATTTAAATTATGAAACAAAAAACAATATTGAAAATGAAATACAAAATCACAAATTGACATTACAATGAAAAAATAAATCTTAAACAAACGCTCTGACAGAATCTAGTTAAATTTTGTAGTGTTACTTAGTTTAGATATTTTAAATATTTGAAAATTACAGAATGCACATATATAAATATAGTTAGTTGGTAAAACAGAATAATTATTGTTTAAAACAGTATGTTAAATTTATAGTGTTAAAATACTAGTTGATGACAATAAACTAAAAAAAACAATAATAATAATAATAATAATAATAATAATAATAATAATAATAATAATAATAATAATAATAATAAAGCATAAGAAAATAAGAAGAAAATAATAATAATAATAATAATCCTATTGTAAAAGATTGGTATTAAGAAATTAAACATTAAAAAAAAATAATAATAATAATTTTAATATAATGATAAATAATATAATAATAATAATAATAATAATAATACTTATGGTTACAATATTAATACAATGAAGTAACACTATTAAATGTAAAAAAAGTTGGAATAGAGGATTGGTCCTTTATTTAACTTCTGGTTTCAAAATGATAAATATATAAAACTTTCAAGGATCTTTCTATCAAGAGAGTGAGTCACTTGCTGAGGCAAGGATTTTACAAAACTGTCTCGTGAAATTGAGTGGCCATTTTTTCAAGCTATGAAGATTCGATAGAGAATGTTCTGGCGTGGTCAAATGCAAATTGTTTCTATATGATAAACCGCAAATGCCTTGAAACCCTCAATGAAAGTTGTAGACCTGTTTGGGGGCCTCGTAACGGACATTGCAATCCGCACACGTATACATGTAAACCTATAGAGGATCTCAATCTGTGGGGGATAATATCTTTAAGCCTGAAAAAGTTAGAAATTTCATACTATTAGTAGGGATAAAAATAAATTCAGTTGATGGAAAATGTTCGGTGCAACGTGGGGCCTTAATAGATTTGTCAGTTCCCAGTATAGTGGGCCAATAATGATGGAGATTTGTTAAATATATTCTTTGCTTGGGGACATCGATGAAAGGCTGTCTCGGACAAAATTTATTTTCAAGAAATCTATATACTATTTTAGGAAATATATTAGAAGGGAATAAATTAAAATTGGCAAAATTACTCAAATATTCAATTTCTTCATGGAATTTTTCCCATGAGGTGCAAAGTTTTGAATGCTCTGAAAAGCCTACATTGTAGTGCAGATAATTTGTATTTCGTCGGAGGAAATAAAAAAATTTATGCCTAATAATGTGGTAGAGGGGTTTTCTATATATTAAAAGTGAATAAGGATTATATTTTGTTTAAATTAAAACGTCTAGAAATGTAGTAACATTATTTGATTCTCCTCTCCATAGTGAAACAATTTTGGATTGTTTAGTGTTTGAGAATAGTTTAAAACAATGAGGCTTGCTATGATTTTTAAAAACTAAAAACAGTCATCCTACATACCTTTTATATGTTATTGGTTTATATTCAGTTGGAGCATGTCGTTTTTAACCATATTTTGTTCATGGAAACTTAAGAAATGAATAGCGAAAAGCGGGCCCTAAATGGTGACCCAGTCGCCATTCCGTCTGTTTGACAGTAAAAACTAATTTATTAAACAGAAAATATTTGTAAGCCAGATTAAGGAGCTTTGAAAACTGTGATCTATCTAAACCATCAATCATGTGATCTATTGATGAAAACAGACTGTCAACAATAATTTTGCAAGTTTTTTTTAACAGGGACATTGGTGAATAGGGACTGTACATCGAAACTAGCCATATAGCAATCATTAATGGAAAGTGAAGTGACGAAATCTAAAAAATCAAATGAGTTTTTAATGCTATATTGGTTAACTGTAATAGGTTCTATGAATGGTAATAAATACTTTGAAAGTTTATACATAGGGGAATCACTAACTGAAAGGATTGGTCTAAAAGGAAGGCCAGGTTTATAGGTTTTTGTTAGCCCATATAGTA
>JABUQX010053737.1:0-17191 GCA_015478945.1 Trachelipus rathkii | reverse complement strand
TCTTCTCCTGGGCTGAGCCCATTTTTAGTTAATTTAAAAGGTTGATTTTCCTACGAACTGAGCCCCATTTTTCCTTTAAATCTTAAAAATGGTTGATTTTGCTCATCCGGGCTGAAGCCCCAATTTCCAAAATCTTTAAAAAGGGTTCAGGAGAATTTTTTATGCCCGCTGAGCCCCATTTCCTTAATCTAAAACGGATTTTATTTGAATTCCTCCGGCTGAGCCCATTTTCTTAATCCTAAAACGGTTCTGATTTTGCTCCGGCTGAGCCCCCATTTTCCTTTATCTAAAAAGGGTTTGATTTTGCTCCGGGCTGAGCCCCGTTTTTCCTAAATTTTAAAAACGTACAAACTTTTCTTGGATTATTCCTCCGGGAGAACGAGCCACCCATTATCCTTAATCTTAAACACCGGTTTTGATTATTTCGCTACGAACTCAGACACCCATTTATTTCCTTAATCTTAAAAACGGTCTGATTTTTGCTCCGGGCTGAAGCCCATTTTTCACTTCAAAATCTTAAACAAAAACAAACACGGTACTAATGAACTTTTCTCCTCACCGAACAGGCCCGCTGAGCCAACACCTTTTCGTATAATCTATAAAAAACGGTTTAGATTTTTGCTCCGGGCTAGAGCCCCATCATATTATCCATAATATTTAAAAAAAGCAAGGGTTTTTTTTTCCTCCAAGCTGACCCCAATTTCCTAAATCTAAAAAAAGGGTTTATTTTGTCCGGGCTGAGCCCCATTTTCCTTAATCTTAAAATTGGTTTGATTTTTGCTCAGGCGATCGGCCCATTTTTCCTAATCTTAAAAAACGGTTTGATTTTTGGCTCCGGCTGAGCCCCATTTTTCCTTTATCTTAAAATTATGGTTTATTTTTGCTCCAGCGCTGAGGCCCCATTTTTCCAATACTTAAAAGGGTTCGTTTTTGCTCCGGGCTGAGCCCCATTTTCCTTAATCTTAAAAAAGGGTTTGATTTCCTCGTTCATATTTTTGCTGCGGGCTGAGCCCCATTTTCCTAAATAAAGGTGTTGATTTTTGCTCCGGGCTGAGCCCCCATTTTTCCTAAATCTTAAAAAGGGTTTTGATTTTTGTCCGGGCTGAGCCCCATTTTCCTAAATCTAAAAGAAGGGTTTATTATTTTTTACCAAAGATCTATTTCCTTATTTAAAAAAGTTTTTATTTTTCCTCCGGCTGAGCCCCATTTTTTTCTATAATCTTAAAAAGGGTTTGATTTTTGTCCGGGCTGAGCCCCATTTTAATCTTAAAAAGAGTTCGATTTTTGCTCCGGCTGAGCCCCATTTTCCTTATGCTTAAAAAGGGTTTGATTTGCTCCGGGCTGCGCCCCATTTTTCCTTAATCTTAAAAACGGTTTATTTTTGCTCCGAGCTCAGCCCCATTTCCTTTATATCTTAAAAAAAAGGGTTTTATTTTTCCTCCGGCTGAGCCCCATTTTTCCTTAATCTTAAAAAACGGTTTGATTTTTTGCTCCGGGCTGAGCTCCCCATTTTTCTTAATCTTAATAAAAACGTTTTTTTTTTCTCCGGCTGACACCCCCCATTTCCTTATCTTTCAAAAAGGTTGATTGTGCTTCCGGCTGAGCCCATTTTCTTCGCTTAAACTTAAAAGGTGTTGATTTTTACCGGGCTGAGCCGCCATTTCCTTAATTAAAAAGGTTTGATTTTTGATGGTTCGGGTGACCCATTTTATTTAAGCTTAAAAGGGTCTGAGTTTTGGCTCGAGGGCTGAGCGCCCAGTTTTTCTTTATCTTAAAAAGGGTTTTATTTTTTCCTCGGGCTGAGCCCATTTCTCTTAATCTTAAAAGGTTGATTTTTGGCCTCCGGCTGAGCTCCTATTTTTCCTAATCTTAAAAGGGTTGCGATTTTTGCTCCGGGCTGAGCACCATTTTCCTTAATCTTAAAAGCGGTTTGATTTTTCCTCCGGCTGAGCCCCATTTTCTAATCTTAAGAAATCTTTGGTTTTTGCTTCCAGCTGAGCCCCATTTTTTCAATCTAAAGAACGGTTTGATTTTGCTCAGGCTGAAGCCCCATTTCCGTTATCTTAAAAAGGTTATTTTTTACCTACGGCTAAGCCCAATTTCGCTTTAATCTTAAAAAGGGTTTAATTTTTGCTCCTGCTGAGCCCCATTTTTTCTTACTCTTAAAAAGAGGTTGATTTTTGCTCCGGGCTGAGCCCATTTTCCTAAATCCTTAAAAAGGGTTTTTTTCCTCCTGCTTAGGGCCCATTTTTCCTTTTTCGCTTAAAAAGGGTTTTATTTTCCTCCACGGGCTGAGCCCCATTTTTCCTTATCTTAAAAATGTTGATTTGTCCTCCGGGCTGGGCCCCATTTCCTAAATCTTAAAAAGGTTTGATTTTTGTCCGGGCTCAGCCCCATTTTTCCTTAATTTCAACAAAAAACCGTTTGATTTTTGCTCCGGGCTGCGCCCCATTTTCCTTATCTTAAAAAGGTTTAATTTTTGCTCCGGCTGAGCCCCATTTTCCTAATCTTAAAAAGGGTTTTTATTTTTTGCTCCGGGCTGAGCCCCCAGTTTTTTCCTTAATCTTAAAAACGGTTTGACTTTTTCTTCCGGGCTGAGCCCCATTTTTCCTTAACCTTAAAAAGGTTTGATTTTTGCTCCGCGCTGAGCCCCATTTTTCCTAATTCTTAAAAAGGTGATTTTTCCTCCGGCTGAGCCCCATTTTTAATTAACCTAAAAGGGTCTGAGTTTTGCTCAGGGCTGAGCCCCATTTTTCCTTAATCCTAAAAAGGTTTTATTTTTCTCCGGGCTGAGTATCCCATTTCCTTAATCTTTAAAAAACGGTTGATTTTTGCCTCCGGTCAGAGCCCCATTTTTCCTTAATCTTAAAAAGCGTTTGATTTTTGATCCAGGCTCAGCCCCATTTTTCTAATCCTAAAAAGGTTTGATTTTGCTCCGGCTGAGCCCCATTTTTCCTTAATCTTAAAGAGGGTTTAATTTTTGCTCCAGCTGAGCCCCGCATTTTCCTTTATCTTAAAAGGGTTGATTTTTTTGCTCCGCTGAGCCCCAAATTTTTCCTTAAATCTTAAAAAAGGGTTTTATTTTTTTCGTCAGCTTAGCCCCTTTTTCGTAAAAAGGGTTTTATTTTCCTCCGGGCTGAGCCCCATTTCTTATCTTAAAAAGGGTTTGATTTGCTCCGGGCTGAGCCCCCATTTTTCCCTAATCTAAAAAGGGTTCGATTTTGGCTCCGTGCTGAGCCCCATTTTTCTTAACTAAAAAACGGTTTGATTTTTCCCGGCTGAGCCCCATTTTTCCTTAACTTAAAAGGTTAATTTTTGCTCCGGGCTGAGCCCCATTTGCCTTAATCTAAAAAAGGTTTGATTTTGCTCCGGGCTGAGCCCCATTTTCTCTTAATCTTAAAAACGTTTGATTTTTCCTCCGGGCTGAGCCCCATTTTCCTTAACCTTAAAAAGGGTTTGATTTTTGATCGGGCTGAGCCCCATTTTCCAATTTAAAAAGGGTTATGATTATAGAAGGTTTAATTTTAATAAGCTCTAAAAGGCGTCTGAGTTTGCTCAGGCTGAGCCCCATTTTTCCTTAATCTTAAAAGGTTTTGATTTTTCTCCGGGCTGAGTCCCATTTTTCCTAATCTTAAAAAACGTTGATTTGCTCCGGCAGAGCCCCATTTTCCTAACTCTAAAAAAACGGTTTGACTTTTGCTCCGGCTCAGCCCCATTTTCCTTAATCTTAAAAAGGTTTTGATTTTTCTTCCGGGCTGAAAGCCCCATTTTTCCTAAATCTTAAAAAAGGTTTAATTTCTGCTCCGGGCTGAGAACCATTTTTTCTAAATCTTAAAAAGGGTTTGATTTTGTTCCGGCTGAGCCCCATTTTCCTTAATTCTTAAAAAAAGGTTTGATTTTTGCCCGGGCTGAGCCCCCATTTTTCCTAAACCTAAAAAGGGTTTGATTTTTGATCCGGGCTGAGCCCCATTTTTCCTAATTTAAAAGGTTTTATTTGGTCGGCTGAAGCCCCATTTTTAATTGGGCTTAAAAAGTTTCGGATTGCTCAGCTGAGCCCCCATTTTTCCTTAATCTTAAAAAAGGGTTTAATTTTGCCCCTGAGCTAACAATATTTTGCTAAAATCTTAAAAGGATTTATTTTCCTCCGGGCTAAATCCCCATTTTTCCTTATCTTAAAAGGTTTATTTCCTCCGGGCTTGCCCATTTTTCCTTACATCTTAAAAAGGGTTGATTTTTGCTCCGGGCTGAGCCCCCATTTTTCCAAATCTTAAAAACGGTTTGATTTTTGCTCCGGGCTGAGCCCCATTTTCCTTAATCTTTAAAACGGTTTGATTTTTTTGCTCCGGTAGAGCCCCATTTTTCCTTTAATCTAAAAAACGATTTGGTTTCTCCGGGCTGAGCCCCATTATTTCTTAATCTTAAAAACGGTTTGATTTTTGCTCCGGGCTGAGCCCCATTTTTCCTTTATCTTAAAAAGGGTTTTATTTTTCCTCCGGGCTGAGCCCCATTTTTCCTTATTCTTAAAAACGGTTGATTTTTGCTCCGGCTGAGCCCCATTTTCCTAAATCTTTAAAAAGGGTTCGATTTTGCTCCTGAGCCCCATTTTCCTTAATCTTAAAAACGTTTGATTTTTCCTCCGGGCTGAGCCCCATTTTTCCTTAATCTTAAAAACGGTTTGATTTTTCCTCCAGGCTGAGCCCCATTTTTCCTTAATCTTAAAAACGGTTTGACTTTTGCTCCGGGCTCAGCCCCATTTTTCCTTAATCCTAAAAAGGGTTTGATTTTTGCTCCGGGCTGAGCCCCATTTTTCCTTAATCTTAAAAAGGGTTTGATTTTTGCTCCGGGCTGAGCCCATTTTCCTATTCTTAAAATGGGTTTGATTTTTGCTTCGGGCTTGAGCCCCATTTTTCCTTTATCTTAAAAAGGGTTTGATTTTTGCTCCGTGCTGAGCCCTATTTTTCCTAAATCTTAAAAAGGGTTTTATTTTTCCTCCGGGGCTGAGAGCCATTTTTCCTTTAGCTTAAAAAGGGTTTTATTTTTCCTCCGGGCTGGGCACTATTTTTCCTTAATCTTAAAAATGGTTTGATTTTTCTCCGGGCTGAGCCCCATTTTCCTAAAATCTTCAAAAAAGGTTCATTTTGCTTCGCTTGAGCCCCCATTTTTCCTTAATCTTAAAACGGTTTGATTTTTCCTCCGGGCTGAGCCCCATTTTTCCTTAATCTTAAAAAAGGTTTGATTTTTGCTCCGGGCAGAGCCCCATTTTCCTTAATCTTAAAAACGGTTTGACTTTTGCTCCGGGATCAGCCCCATTTTTCCTTAATCTTAAAAAGGGTTTTATTTTCTCCGGGCTGAGCCCCATTTTTCTTAATCTTAAAAAGGGTTTATTTTGCTCCGATCTGACCCCATTTTCCTTATCTTAAAAGGGTTTGATTTGCTCCGGCTGAGCCCCATTTTTCCCCAATAATCTTAAAAAGGGTTTAATTTCTGCTCCGGGCTGAGAACCATTTTTCCTAAATCTTAAAAAGGGTTTGATTTTTGCTCCGGGCTGAGCCCCATTTTCCTTAATCTTAAAAAGGTTTATTTGCTCCGGGCTGAGCCCCATTTTCCTCAATCTTTAAAACGATTTTTTTTACCGGGCTGAACCCATTTTCCTTAATTTTAAAAAGGTTTGATTTTTGGTCCGGGCTGTAGCCCCATTTTTTAATTAAGCTAAAAATGTCTGAGTTTTGCTCAGGCTGAGCCCCATTTTTTCCTTAATCTTAAAACGGTTGATTTTTGCTCCGGGCTGAGCTACATTTTTGCTAAACTTAAAAAAGGTTTTATTTTCCTCCGGGGCTGAGCCCCATTTTTCCCTTTATTCTTAAAAAGGGTTTTTTTTTCCTCCGGGCTGAGCCCTTTCTTTAATCTTATAAAAGGTTTAATTTTTGCTCCGGCTGAGCCCATTTTTCCTTTATATTAAAAAAAGGTTTTGATTTTGCTCCGGCTGAGCCCCATTTTTCCTAAATTCTTAAAATTGAGTTTATTTTTTCCTCCGGCTTAGCCCCATTTTTCCTTTTCTTAAAAAGGGGTTTTATTTTCCTCCGGGCTGAGCCCATTTTTCCCTAATCTTAAAAAGCGTGTTTGATTTTTGCTCCGGCTTGAGCCCCATTTTTCCTAAATCTTAAAAATGTTTGATTTTTGCTCCGGGCTGACCCCATTTTCTCAAACTAATCTTAAAAACGGTTTTGATTTTTGCTCCGGGCTGAGCCCATTTTTCCTTTCTTTAATCTTAAAAACGGTTTGATTTTTGCTCCGGGGTGAGCCCCATTTTCCTTAATCTTAAAACGGTTTGATTTTTCTCCGGGCTTAGCCCCATTTTCCTTAATCTTAAAAAGGGTTTGATTTTTGCTCCGGGCTGAGCCCCCATTTTCCTTACCTTAAAAAGGTTTGATTTTTGCTCGGGCTGAGCCCCCATTTTCCTTAAACCTTAAAAAGGGTTTATTTTTGATCCGGGCTGAGCCCCATTTTTCCTTAATTTAAAAAGGGTTTTGATTTTTGCTCCGGGCTGAGCCCCATTTTAATTAGAAGCCTAAAAAATAAGACATGTTCCCATTAGATTTTCCTTAAATTTTAAAAAGGTTTGATTGTTGCTCCGGACTGAGCCCCATTTTAATTAAGCCTAAAAAGGGTCTATTTTGCTCAGGCTGAGCCCCATTTTTCCTTAATTTTAAAAAATGGTTTGATTTTTGCTCCGGGCTGACTTCCATTTTTCCTAAATCTTAAAAAGGGTTCATTTTTGCTCCGGGCTGAGCCCCATTTTTCCTTTATCTTAAAAGGGTTATTTTTGCCCGGGCTTAGAAGTTAAAATTTTTATAAAACAGGTTTGGATTTTTCCTCCGGGCTGAGCCCCATTTTTCCTTAATCTTAAAAACGGTTTGATTTTTGCTCCGAGCTCAGCCCCATTTTTCCTTAATCTTAAAAATGGTTTGATTTTTGCTCGCTGAGCCCCTATTTCCTTAATCTTAAAAACGGTTGATTTTTGCTCCGGCTGAGCCCCATTTTTCTTAATCTTAAAAAGGTTTATTTTTGCTCCGCTGAGCCCCAATTTCCTTATCTTTAAAGAAGGGTTTTATTTCTTCCTCCGGGCTGAGCCCCATTTTCCTTATTCTTAAAAAGGGTTTGATTTTTGCTCCGAGCTGAGCCCCATTTTTCCTTTATCTTAAAAAGGGTTTAATTTTTGCTCCGGGCTGAGCCCCATTTTTCCTAAATATTAAAAAGGGTTTTATTTTTCCTCAGGGCGGAGCCCCATTTTCCTTTATCTTAAAAAGGGTTTTATTTTTCCTCCAGGCTGAGCCCCATTTTTCTTAATCTTAAAAATGGTTTGATTTTTGCTCCGGGCTGAGCCCCATTTTTCCTAAATCTTAAAAAGGGTTCGATTTTTGCTCCGGGCTGAGCCTTTTTTTTCCTTAATCTTAAAAACGTTTGATTTCCTCCGGCTGAGCCCCATTCTTTCCTTAATCTTAAAAACGGTTTGATTTTTCCTCCGGGCTGAGCCCCATTTTTCCTTAATCTTAAAAATGGTTTGATTTTTGCTCCGGGCTGAGCCCCATTTTTCTTAAATCTTAAAAAGGGTTCGATTTTTGCTCCGGGCTGAGCCCGATTTTTCCTTAATCTTAAAAACGGTTTGAATTTTCCTCCGGGCTGAGCCCATTTTTCCCTAATCTTAAAAACGGTTTGATTTTTGCTCCGGGCTGAGCCCCATTTTTCCTTAATCTTAAAAATGGTTTGATTTTCCTCCGCTTGATTCCCATTTTTCCCTAATCTTTAAAATAAAACGGTTTGATTTTGCTCCGGCTGAGCCCATTTTTCCTTTATCTTAAAAAATGTTGATTTGCTCCGGGCTGAGCCCCCAATTTTTCCCTAAAATCTTAAAAGGTCGATTTTCTTCCGGGCTAGCCCCATTTTTCCCTAATTCTTAAAAAGGTTATTTTTCTCTCGGGCTAAGCCCCATTTTTCTTTAATCTTAAAAACGGTTTATTTTTGATCCGGGCTGAGCCCCAATTTCCTTATCTTTAAAAAGGGTTTGATTTTTGCTCCGGGCTGAGCCCCATTTTTCCTAAATCTTAAAAAGGGTTTTATTTTTCCTACGGGATGAACCCCATTTTTCCTTTATTTAAAAAAGGTTTTTTATTTTCCTCCCGCTGAGCCCCATCTTCCTTAATCTAAAAAGGGTTTGATTTTTGCTCCGGGCTGAGCCCCGTTTTTCCTAAATCTTAAAAAGAGTTCGATTTTTGCTCCGGGCTGAGCCCCATTTTTCCTTAATCTTAAAAACGGTTTGATTTTTCCTCCAGGCTGAGCCCCATTTTTCCTTAATCTTAAAAACGGTTTGATTTTTGCTCCGAGCTCAGCCCCATTTTTCCTTATTCTTAAAAACGGTTTGATTTTTCCTCCGGGCTGAGCCCCATTTTTCCTTAATCTTAAAAACGGTTTGATTTTTGCTCCGGGCTGAGCCCCATTTTTTCTTAATCTTAAAAACAAGGTGTTGATTTTTGCTCCGGGCTGAGCCCCATTTTTCCTTAATCTTAAAAAGGGTTTTATTTTTCCTCCGGGCTGAGCCCCATTTTTCCTTAATCTTAAAAAGGGTTTGATTTTTGCTCCGGGCTGAGCCCCATTTTTCCTTTATCTTAAAAATGGTGTTATTTTTGCTCCGGGCTGACCCCCATTTTTCCTAAATCTTAAAAAGGGTTCAATTTTTGCTCCTTGCTGAGCCCCATTTTTCCTTAATCTTAAAAACGGTTTGATTTTTGCTCCGGGCTCAGCCCCATTTTTCCTTAATCTTAAAAAGGGGTTGATTTTTGCTCCGGGCTGATCCCTATTCCATAATCCTAAAAAGGTTTATATTTTTGCTCCGTGCTTGCCCCATTTTCCATAATCCTAAAAAGGGTTTGATTTTTTCTCCGGGCTGAGCCCCATTTTTCCTAAATCTTAAAAAGGGGGTTATTTCTTCTCCGGGCTGAGCCCCATTTTTAGTTAATCTTAAAAATGGTTTGTTTTTTCCTCCGAACTGAGCCCCATTTTTCCTTAATCTTAAAAATGGTTTGATTTTTGCTCCGGGCTGAGCCCCATTTTTCCTAAATCTTAAAAAGGGTTCGATTTTTCTCCGGCTGAGCCCCATCTTTCCTTAATCTTAAAAAAACGTTTAATTTCCTCCGACTGAGCCCTATTTTCCTAATCTTTTAAAACGTTTGATGTTTTCTCCAGGCTGAAGCCCCATTTCCTTTATCTATAAAAAGAGTTTTATTTTTGCTCCGGGCTTAGCCCCGTTTTTCCTAAATTTTAAAAACGGTTTGATTTTTCCTCCGGGCTGAGCCCCATTTTTCCTTAATCTTAAAAACGGTTTGATTTTTGCTCCGGGCTGAGCCCCATTTTTCCTTAATCTTTAAAACGGTTTGATTTTTCCTCCGGCTGAGCCCCATTTTTCCTTAAATCTTAAAAAGGGTTTGATTTTTGCTAGGGGCTGAGCCCCATTTTTTCTTAATCTTAAAAAAGGGTTTGATTTTTGTCCGGCCTGAGCCCCATTTTTCTAAATTCTAAAAGGGTTTTATTTCCCTTCCGGCTGAGCCCATTTTTTTCTTTTTATCTAAAAAGGGTTTTATTTTTCTTCTGGGCTGAGCCCCATTTTTTCTTAATCTTAAAAAGGGTTTGATTTTTGCTCCGGGCTGAGCCCCATTTTTCCTAAATCTTAAAAAGGGTTCGATTTTTGCTCCGGGCTGAGCCCCATTTTTCCTTAATCTTAAAAACGGTTTGATTTTTCCTCCGGCTGAGCCCCATTTTTCCTTAATCTTAAAACGGTTTTTCTTTTGCTCGGGGGCTGAGCCCCATTTTTCCTTAATCTTAAAAAGGGTTTGATTTTTGCTCCGGGCTGAGCCCCAGTTTTCCTTATCCTTAAAAAGGGTTTGATTTTTGATCCGGGCTGAGCCCCATTTTTCCTTAATTTTAAAAAGGGTTTGGTTTTTGCTCCGGGCTGACCTATTTTAATTAAGCCTCAAAAAAGGATCAAGGGTCGATCTTTTGCTCCAGCTGAGCCCCATTTTTCCTTATCTTAAAAAGGGTTTGATTTTGCTCGGGCTGAGCCCCATTTTTCCTAAATCTTAAAAAGGGTTTTATTTTTCCTCCGGGCTGAGCCCCATTTTCCTTTATCTTAAAAAGGGTTTTATTTTTCCTCCGGGCTGAGCCCCATTTTTCTTAATCTTAAAAAGGGTTTGATTTTTGCTCCGGGCTGAGCCCCATTTTTCCTAAATCTTAAAAAGGGTTTGATTTTTGCTCCGGGCTGAGCCCCATTTTTCCTTAATCTTAAAAAGGGTTCAATTCCTCCGGCTGCAGCCCCATTTTTCCTAATCTTAAAAAACGTTATATTTTTGCTCCGGGGCTGAGCCCATTTTCCTTATCTTAAAACGGTTTCATTTTTGCTCCGGGCTGAGCCCCTTTCCTTAATCTTTAGAAGGGTTTGATTTTTGCTCCGGCCTGAGCCCATTTCCTTAATCTTAAAAAGGGTTGGATTTTTGCTCCGGGCTGAGCCTTATTTTTCCTTAAATTCTTAAAAAGGGTTGAATTTTGGCTCCGGGCTGGCCCCATTTTTCTTAATCTTAAAAACGGTTTGATTTTTGCTCCGGCTTAGCCCATGTTT
This sequence comes from Trachelipus rathkii, assembly GCA_015478945.1. Taxonomy (NCBI): domain Eukaryota; kingdom Metazoa; phylum Arthropoda; class Malacostraca; order Isopoda; family Trachelipodidae; genus Trachelipus; species Trachelipus rathkii. The sequence goes on along the minus strand of JABUQX010053737.1, from coordinate 6,525 downwards.
CCTTAATCTAAAAAGGGTTTGATTTTTGCTCCGCGCTGAGCCCCATTTTCCTTAAACTTAAAAAGGGTTTGATTTTGCTCCGCGGCTGAGCCCCATTTTCGCTTAATCTTAAAAGGGTTGATTTGCTCCATGCGTAGCCCCATTTTCCTTAAATCTTAAAAACGGTCTGATTTTTGGCTCTCGGCTGAGCCCCATTTTCCTAATCTTAAAAACGGTTTTATTTTTCCTCCGGCTAAGCCCCATTTTTCCTTATTCTTAAAAACGGTTTGATTTTTCCTCCGGGCTGAGCCCCATTTTTCCTTTATCTTAAAAAGGGTTTTATTTTTCCTCCGGCTGAGCCCCATTTTCCTTAATTCTTAGAAAAGGGTTTGATTTTTGTTCCGCGCTAGCCCCATTTTTCCTAAATCTAAAAAAGGGTGATTTTTTGCTCCGGCTGAGCCCTATTTTTCCCTAATCTTAAAAAGGGTTTGATTGCCTCTAGCTAGCCCATTTTTCTTAATCTTAAAACGTTTGATTTTTGCTCCGGCTGAGCCCCATTTTTCCTTAATCTTAAAAAGGGTTTGATTTTTCTCGGGCTGAGCCCCATTTTCTTATTCTTAAAAAGGGTTTTATTTTCCTCGGCTGAGCCCCATTTTTTCCTTTTAATCTTTAAAAAAGGGTTTTGATTTGTGCTCCGACTGAGCCCCATTTTTGCCTAAATCTTAAAAAGGGTTGATTTTTGCTCGAGCTGAGCCCTATTTTTTCCTTAATCTTAAAAAACGGTTTGAGATTTTTCCTCCGGGCTGAGACCCATTTTTCTATAATCTTAAAAACGGTTTGATTTTTGCTCCGGGCTGAGCCCCATTTTTACTAAAGCTTAAAAGTTTGATTTTTGCTCCCGGCTGAGCCCCATTTTTCCTTAATTTAAAAAGGTTTGATTTTTGCTCCGGCTGAGCCCCATTTTTTTCCTAAATCTTAAAAGGGTTTGATTTTTTGCTACGGGTGAGCCCCATTTTCCTTAATCTTAAAAAGGTTTTATTTTTGCTCCGGGCTGACCCCATTTTTCCTTAATCTAAAAAGGGTTTGATTTTTGCTCCGGCTGAGCCCCATTTTTCCTAAATCTTAAAAAGGTTTATTTTTCCTCGGGCTGAGCCCCATTTTTCCTTTATCTTAAAAGGTTTAATTTTTCCTCCGGGCTGAGCCCATTTCCCTTAATCTTAAAAAGGGTTTGATTTTAGCTCCGGGCTGAGGCCCATTTTTTCCTAAATCTTAAAAATGGTTCGATTTTTGCCCCGGGCTGAGCCCATTTTTCCTTAATCTTAAAACGGTTGATTTCCTCGCGGGCTGAGCCCCATTTCCTTAAATCTTAAAAACAGTATTGATTTTATTGCTCCGGGCTGAGCCCCATTGTTCCTTAATCTTAAAAAGGGGTTTGATTTTTGCTGCGGGCTGAGCCCCATTTTTTCCTAAAGCTTAAAAGGGTTAGATTTTTGCCCGGGCTGAGCCCCTATTTTTCCTTAATCTAAAAAGGGTTGGTTTTTGCCTCCGGGCTGAGCCCCATTTTTCCTAAATCTTAAAAAGGTTATTTTTGCTCCGTGCTGAGCCCATTTTTCCCCTTTATCTAAAAAGGGTTTTATTTTTGCTCTGGCTGAGCCCCATTTTTCCTTAATCTTAAAAAGGTTATTTTGCTCCGGGCGAGGCCCATTTTTCCTAAATCTTAAAAGGGTTATTTTTCCTCCGGGCTGAGGCCCATTTTTCCTTTATCTTAAAAAGGGTTTTATTTTCCTCCGGGCTGAGCCCCATTTTTCTTAATCTTAAAAAAGGTTTTTGATTTTTGCCTTCCGGCTGAGCCCCATTTTTTCCTAAATCTTAAAAGGGTTTGATTTCCGGGGTGAGCCCCATTTTTCCTTAATCATTAAAAACGGTTTGATTTTGTCTCCGGGCTGAGCCCCATGTTCCTTAATCTTAAAAAAACGTTTGATTTTTGCTCCGCTGAGCCCCATTTTTACTAAAGCTTAAAAGGGTTTGATTTTTGCTCGGCTGGCCCCATTTTTCCTTAATCTAAAAAGGGTTTGGTTTTTGCCTCCGGGCTGAGCCCCATTTTCCATAATCTTAAAGGTTTGATATTTGCTCCGGGCTGAGCCCCATTTTTCCTTAATCTTAAAAAGGTTGATTTTCTCTGAGCTGAGCCCATTTTCCTTAATCTTAAAAAGAGGTTGATTTTTGCTCCGGGCTGAAGCCCATTTTTCCTAATCTTAAAAAGGGTTTTATTTTCCTCCGGGCTGAAGCCCATTTTTCCCTTTATCTTAAAAAGGTTTATTTTTCCTCCGGACTTGAGCCCCCTTTTTCCTTAATCTTAAAAAGGGTGATTTTTGCTCCGGGCTGACCCCATTTTCCTAAATCTTAAAAAGAGTTCGATTTTAGCTCCGGCTGAGCCCTTTTTTTCCTTAATCTTAAAAACGGTTGATTTTTCCTCCGGGCTGAGCCCCCATTTTTTCCTTATTCTAAAAAGGGTTTGATTTTTCGCTCCGGGCTGAGCCCATTTTTCCTTAATCTTAAAAAGGGTTTGATTTTTGCTCCGGGCTGAGCCCCATTTTTCCTTAATCTTAAAAAGGGTTTTATTTTTCCTCCGGGCTGAGCCCCATTTTTCCTTTATCTTAAAAAGGGTTTTATTTTTCCTCCGGGCTGAGCCCCATTTTTCCTAAATCTTAAAAAGGGTTTGATTTTTGCTCCGGGCTGAGCCCCAATTTTTCCTAAATTCTTAAAAACGGTTTGATTTTTCCTCCGGGCTGAGCCCCATTTTTCCTTAATCTTAAAAACGGTCTGAATTTTTGCTCCGTGCTGAGCCCCATTGTTTCTCTTTAAGTCTTTAAAACGTTTGTTTTTGCGTCCGCTGAGCCCCATTTTAATTAAAAGCTAAAAGGTTTGATTTTTGCTCCAGGCTGAGCCCATTTCCCTTAATCTTAAAAACGGTTTGATTTTTCTCCGGGCTGAGCCCCTTTTTTCCTAAAGCTTAAAAAGGGTTTGATTTTTGCTCCGGGCTGAGCCCCATTTTCTTAAATCTTAAAAAGGGTTGATTTTTGCTCGGGCCGAGCCCCATTTTCCTTAATCTTAAAAGTTTGATTTTTGCTCCGGGCTGCAGCCCCATTTTTTCCTAATCTTAAAAAGAGGTTTATTTTTCCTCCGGGCTGAGCCCCATTTTCCTTTATTAAAAAAGGTTTTATTTTTCTTCTGGGCTAGTAAAACCCCATTTCCTTAATCTAAAATGGGTTGATTTTCTCCGGGCTGGCCCCATTGTTTCCTAAGTCTTTAAAAAGGGTCCGATTTTTGTCCGGGTGAGCCCCGTTTTCGCTTAAATCTTAAAAACGGTTTGATTTTATCTCCCGAGCTGAGCCCCATTTTTCCTTAATCTTAAAAAACGGTTTCAATTATTGCTCCGGGCTGAGCCCCATTTTTCTTAATCTTAAAAAGGTTTTATTTGCTCCGGGCTGAGCCCCAGTTTTCCTTATCCTTAAAAAGGGTTTGATTTTTGATCCGGGCTGAGCCCCATTTTTCCTTAATTTTAAAAAGGGTTTGGTTTTTGCTCCGGGCTGAGCCCCATTTTTAATTAAGCTCAAAAAGGGTCTGATTTTTGCTCCGGGCTGAGCCCCATTTTTCCTTTATCTTAAAAAGGGTTTGATTTTTGCTCCGGGCTGAGCCCCATTTTTCCTAAATCTTAAAAAGGGTTTTATTTTTCCCGGGCTGAGCCCATTTTTCCTTATCCTAAAAGTTGTTATTTTTCCTCCGGGCTAGCCCAATTTTTTCCCTAATCTAAAAGGGTTTGATTTTTTCTCCGGCTGAGCCCCATCCTTCTTAAATCTTAAAAATTGTTTGAATTTTTTTTGCTCCAAGCTGAGCCCATTTTTCTTAATCTTAAATAACCACCTGGAGAGTAATGAAATTTATCCTTCCTGAAAGACGTTCGCCACCATTTTCCTTAATCTTAAAAACGTTTTGATTTTGCTCCGGCTAGCCCCATTTTTCCTTAATCTTAAAAACGGTTTCATTTGGTCCGGGCTGAGCCCCATTTTACTTAATCAAAACGGCTTGATTTTTGCTCCGGGCTTTGGACCCATTTTCCTTAATCTTAAAAAGGTTATTTTTTGCTCCGGGCTGAGCCCCATTTTCCTTAATCTTAAAAAGGGTTTGATTTTTGCTCCGGGCTGAGCCCCATTTTTCCTTAATCTTAAAAACGGTTTGATTTTTCCTCCGGGCTGAGCCCCATTTTTCCTTAATCTTAAAAACGGTTTGATTTTTGCTCCGGGCTGAGCCCCATTTTTCCTAAAGCTTAAAAAGGTTTGATTTTTGCTCCGGGCTGAGCCCCGTTTTTCCTTAAGCATAAAAAGGGTTTTGATTTTTAGCTTCCTTTGCGTAGCCCCATCCTCGTTCCTTAATCTTAAAAACGTTTATTTTTGCTCCGGGCTGAGCCCCATTTTTCCTTAATCTTAAAAACGGTTTGATTTTTCCTCCGGGCTAAGCCCCATTTTTCCTTATTCTTAAAAACGGTTTGATTTTTCCTCCGGGCTGAGCCCCATTTTTCCTTTATCTTAAAAAGGGTTTGATTTTTCCGGGCTGAGCCCCTATTTCCTTAATCTTAAAAAGGTTTGATTTTTCCGGGCTGAGTCCCATTTTTCCTAAATCTTAAAAGGTTTGATTTTTGCTCCGGCTGAAGCCCTATTTCCCAATCTTAAAAAGGTTGATTTTTGCTCTGGGCGTTGAGCCCCATTTTTCCTTAATCTTAAAAAGGGTTTGATTTTTGCTCCGGGCTGAGCCCCATTTTTCCTTAATCTTAAAAAGGTTTTATTTTTGCTCCGGGCTGAGCCCTATTGTTCCTTTCTCTTGAACAGTGGTTTTATTGTTTCCTCCGGCTGAGGCCCATTTTTCACTTTAATCTTTAAAAAGTTTGATTGATTGCTCCGGCTGAGCCCCCATTTTTCTAAATTCTTAAAAACCTTCCTAACCTCCGGGCTGAGCCCATTTTTTCCTTAATCTTAAAACGGTTTGATTTTTCTCCGGGCTGATGACCATTTTTCCTTAATCTAAAAAGGGTTTGATTGCTCCGGGATGAGCACCATTTTTCCTTAATCTTAAAAAGGGTTTGATTTTTCCTCCGGGCTGAGTTTGACAAGTCTTTTATCTTAAAGGGTTTGATTACTACACCGGGCTGAACCCCATTTTTCCTAAATCTAAAAACGGTTTGATTTTTGCACGGGCTGAGCCCCATTTTTCCTAAATCTTAAAAAGGGTTCGATTTTTACTCCGGCTGAGCCCCATTTTCCTTAATCTTAAAAACGTTTGATTTTCCTCCGGCTGAGCCCCATTTTTCCTTAGTCTTAAAAAGGTTTGATTTTTGCTCCGGCTGAGCCCCATTTTTCTTAAATCTTAACGGTTTGATTTTCTCCGGCTGAGCCACATGTTCCTTATTCTAAAAAACGGTTTGATTTGTCCTCCGGGCGAGCCCCATTTTCCTTATCTTAAAAAGGGTTTTATTTTCCTCCGGCGCTGCGTCTATATGTTTTCAGAGAACTTAATCTTAAAAAGGTCATTTTGTCCGAGCTCGTACGTCCCATTTTGCACTATAACATTTTTGACATTTCACATCCCGGGCTGAGCACTATTTTTCGCTTAAATATCTTCATAAGGGTTTGTACTTTGCTCCATAGAGTAGCGCCGCGAGGCTATACGTGAAAAATCACCGTTATGATTTATTACTCAACCGATGCACTATCTCGCATTAATCCCTTATCTTAAAGATCCTCGATATGCTATGATGATCACTTGCTGACAACGCAACCATTATTTCCTTAATGTTAAAAAGAAATTTTTTTGCCCGGGCTGGCCCGCATTTTTCCTAAATCTTAAAAAGGTTTGTTTTTGCTCCGGGCTGACCCTAATAATAAATCTAATCTTATATATATCTGCTCCGCGCAGTTCCCCTCTACGCAGTTAGCAATCTCTTAGTATAAACGGGTTAATTTTTGCTCCGGCTGACGCCCCGTTTCCTTAAGCATAAAAAGGATTTCGATTTCTTCCTCTCGGTGGCTGAGCCCCATTTTCTTAATCCTTAAAAGGGATCGATTTAGCTCCGGCTGAGCCCCCAACATATTCATCCGACAATCTAAAAAAGTATTTGAATTTTTCTCCGTGCTGCCAGCCCCATTTTTCCATCTAATCATTTCAAAAAGTGCTTTGATTTTTGTCTCCGGGCTGAGCCCATTTTTCCGAAATCTTAAAACGCCCGGTTTTATTTTCTTCCCGGGACTGAGCCCATTTTCCTTTATCTTCAAAAAGCGGTTTTATTTTCCTCCGGGTCTGACCGCACCATTTCTAATCTTAAAAAGTTCTAGATTTTTCTGCGGTCTTAGCCCCATTTTTCCTTAATCTAAAAAAGGGTTTGATTTTTGCTCCGGCTGAGCCCCATTTTTCCTTATCTTAAAAACGTTTTTTCTTATGGGTGAGCCCCATTTTCCAATTCTAAAAACGTTTGATTTTGCTCGATCTCTTCCT
>JABUQX010053736.1:0-10845 GCA_015478945.1 Trachelipus rathkii | reverse complement strand
AACCCCGCGACACCATAGTAAAGATACCAAAGAGCGGGTTCTGGAGAAGAGACCCTCGTATTTCGCACAGATCAGGAAGGGAGTGGGAAATAAGGCCCTACCGGGGGAAGTACTCCCAGAGGTACGATGGGACCCCGCGGACTTGGAGCACATACTATGGGCGCGAGGTTTACCGCAGTGGAATTCTTAGGTTTAAAAAAAATATAATTATTATTTCAACACAATTTCAGTTACGTCCTGATTTCTTAATATGATTACTTAGATGTATCTATTGAGTTAACGCATAAATCGTAGTATTGGGAAAGATGAATAAAATAAAATTAAAATAAAAAACTTTCTAGATTAATGATCTTATCCATACATATTGCATAATATTCCTTTTTTGCATAATAGAAAGTTTTTTTACCATCTTTTAAAGTATCTTTTTTTATAACAGCTACAACAATGCCTTTAAGTTACCAATAATATAAGAGAATAATAATCTTTTAAAGGCATAATATTAATATAGTAGGTTGATATTATATTATAAGAAACTTAAGATCATATTGATATATATATATTTTTATAAGAGATATAATGAATTAGATATATAGGAGATACTATCTGATACCTACACGTATAGCCAACACTAAATAACGTATTTATGGATATATTTGCTTATTACTTTCTCTCTTAAGACTCTTCTTATCTATTTCCCAGAATGAGTGAATTAAAGGTGGAAGCAGTTTGACGAGCATTGACGAAAATGATAACTGACAGATTTCAGAAGAATGTAAAAAAGTCCGAAATGAAAGCCCCAGCTACTGACACCTCCAAGTCCTCAAATTCTTATTATTACATTCTTTCTAAATATCACCCCTCTAGTTACCATAAATGTAATTGAGAATAGAATCGTCGACTCAGGCAGAAATCCACCACAATAAGGCAGGGACACGAAGGACCCGCACTGAAATGGTGAGATAACTCGTCAAATTTAATGGAATGATATACTTCTCATGGACCTAGGGCCACAATACAAAACACTCTCCGCAATAATCCTAAATGATCCCTCCGCACCATTTCACATATCCTGTTAATAATCACCTTTCTTTCAATCCTCCTACTTATACCAAACTATAGTATATATACATTCTCTAATACTAAATAAACTATCATACGTTATTACTGGATCATACACAACATCTATATCTCTCGATTCCACCTCGGTCGCGTTCCCCAACACTCCTTCAGCCTCCATTAACAATTACCGGCTTAAACCACCACCATCATTCAACTCCTCTTCCATAGGACCAAACCATCTCAATCCATACTTTCATTTATTCTCTCATCTACCCTTTTATATATCAAGACAAATATCTCTCTAAATACGTTCATCACTCATCATTTATCAATTTATCTTCACAACTAGCACACTACCTAATATTGTCCATGCTAATACATGAAATTTTAAGACTATACTTTCTTATTATAGTCACGATTAGGTCTTACACAATATTATATTAAATAACTACATAGTAACATAGACATACCCTTCATTTAGTAAAACTCTACCACTATATTTCAAGATCTTACCTTACTTCACCAAACGATGTAAGGCACCATACCACCTTTCCTTCATTTCACACAATATTTTCCTACTTACACTCTGACTCATTCCGGTTCCCTTCTCGATCCAACATATATTATACCCCTTAATAATTTTAAACTCAGACACTGTACAAGTACTACTTTCAACATTCATAGAATCATTATATACACATACACTGGGACTGTCCTTCACTACTCAGTACAACCATATCTTTACTTTAAGCAATTACAAGTAACAATAAAACTCCTTTTCAAACTTCTCTATTCGGTATCCTTCAATCCTATTTCTTCAAAAACTATCTGGTAAAGCTTTCCATTTTCATACAAACCAAAATCATCCGTCAAATAACTGAATATATATTTAGTAAATTAGCGGCACCCTCGCTAACTCCACTCCATATCGCGCATCTATACTAATACAACAGTTATATCATCATTAAGTACCACCTCGACATACTCTTAACGTAAGAGTATATTATCATATTTACATTAAATACTACATCCTATATCACAAATGAGATTAAACCCAAGGAGAAAACACAAAACCTTGTATCATTCTAACTTCACCGCTTATATTAAATCGCGAATAAATCCTACTATCAATCATTTGAATCTTATACCAATCATTATTCTTATCAACGTCATTATTCATTTATACATATACAATATCCTTCCATCAAAGCTCCATAACAACCAAATCTTTCTTATAACCGATTCAACAATGCACGTTGACCATAATATGTGTATCCCATTATATTTATTAATTCAATATCATTCATTTAATCTAAAGCAAATTTCTCCATATGTAAAACCTAATATGGATAATTCTCTTGATCACTACTTTCCTATTTTCTCAATCATTGTTTCAATTTTAAAGCAGTTTATGCATCAAAATCTCACACTCCAATTTACTTCTGCACTAAAAAACTGTCTATCTTTAATGTTCTAAAATATTCATCCATATAACCCAGTCCAAATTCAGTAACACATCTCTCTCCTTTTAACTTTAATTCTTTCTCATTATAATACAAGTGTGAGAAATTTTGTTTTTTGTTTTGAAGAGAGATGTGACTGAATGGACTGATTTGAGTTGTGAAGAACAACGGTGCGTTTTAAGGTAGGGTAGGAAGATATGATGTGTGTGATCAAATTCTTTAACATTTGAAACAAGATGATTGAGAAAAATGAGGACGAGAAGTAAAAATTTGCTGTATTTAGTTTTATGTTTTGCAACAGGCGTTTATAAGATTAATAGGTGGGAAGCTTTTATGCAGGTTAGTATATATGGTTGGTGTAGGCTATGTAATGGAATCAAAAGTATGTATGACGATAGTTGAAGCTTCTAATAATATGATTTTGATTGTAAGAATAAACATGTGCTCAATATGTGATGGTTTTAGTGATAATAGCGAGTGAGAACAGGGGTTGTGTATGTCTCACTATGGTATATCAATTGTATATGGTGTGGTTATGAAAGAAATTCATGTAGGAGGTAGGGATTGCAGGAAATGCTGTTAGAATTATGTAGAATGGAATTAGAGTTGAGGTGCCCTACTATTATATATATGCGGAAGTGATTTGGTTTTGTGTGGCGAAATCTGAAGAGAGTTTTGATAGTGATAGGTAGAAGAATTTGGAGGGCGTGTGTGTTAAAAGAGGAGGCTTTAATCTAACTGTGAGATAAGTAGAATAAGTTATGTTGTGAGTGAGGACATCCCTCGAGTGTGAATTATTTTAGGATGGAGTAGCTTAGAATCCAGGTCTGGTTTACAAATTTAGGTATTGGGATATAGAGGAATACGGATTGAGCAGATGTTAGTAGGAAGTTTGATGTTAAATGGATCGGTAGGAAGGTGAGCTATAATTTGCATATAAGCATCGTTGGTGAATGTAAAGCAGTTTAAGTCTTGAGTGTGCTAGAGTCTTACAGAGGGTCGTGTTGTTACCCTGTGTTGAATATACTATATACTTAGATGAACTATTCTGAAATCAAGAAGGTCATATGACTTAAAATTCAATGTTATTCACAAATGGACAATCTTAGGGTTGTGCCTAGTATAAGTGTGAAAGAATATCTGATAATATTGAGGAATGATAATCTATTTAGAGAGTTGTTTTGTGGTGTAGAATTAAAGGTGTTGTAAAATGAGCAAATAAATGAAAAGTATGTGTTAGATGGGTTTTGGGTATTATGAATAGAGTTTTAGTTAATGTGATTGATTAAAAACTTTAGTAAGTAATCTATTAGGAATTTATTTTGTAAGTACTCTAGAAAGTGTAGGAGACGAAGAAAAAAAAGTGGATTGAGTCAGTAAACGAATGTTTTGAAGGAGAGAAATGTCATTACATCATAGAGCCCGATGAAGACAAAGGATGTTATAATCAGGAGGTAAGGCGTGATTGTGGGGGGCGGGTATGTTGAATGCCCTACCCTGCTGACTCAATTAGACTGAATTTCAACCACCACTTGATCCATTTTAAGAGCAGTATATCTAATCCATATTGGGTGAACTGTGTCCACATTCCCTACGGTCTCAATGAAACTTATTAGGTAGTATATGGATATTCTGACTGCGACGAAAATTATCTCACCTATATAGTTTATGTACTTGAGGTGAGTAGCGACTATTATATATAGGTAGATTAAAATGGAGCTTATGGGCTTTTTCTATTATTATCTCAGACCGATATTTCGGCTTCTGTATTGTGTACTCTATCCATTGACTTCTTTCACTTCTTACTGACTTATTTCAGAGAACCTTTGTAAATCGATATTTTGAAAATTGGCGATAGTCGGGAATATATATATATAATATATATTGGAGTTCCTGATATATAATATTAAAGTTTCTAGTATAATGGTAAATTACAAAAGTAATATTTTATAATAATTGACTGCCAATTAGTATTATAATAATTGAGTACGTATATATATATATTATATATATATATACTATATATATATTATATATATATATATATAATAATGATGTATATATATATAATAGGTACGTGTTATGTTTTACCGACTCACAGTCAAGTTTGTGGATATATTTATTATTTTCTAGGAGTTTCAGATATTAGGGAGTGATTAGATGATTCCTACAATCATCAATTTTAAGAGTTGGGTGACGGCATGAAGTGTCACGAGACAATAGATAGGAACCGTGTATTACTCGTGTATACGGTCTCTCCGTCGAGTTTTTTAATTCTTTATTTTTCTCACATTTTTTATTACTAAATCAATACCCCTAATTGGTAATCACCGCACTCAATAATAGTAAATGCAAGGTAAGATTCGGGGTCTCTCGGGGTCCTTATCGAAAGGAACGACGGGTGTATAGATCTTAATTCTCGCTTCGCCCGCTTCGCTATTTGGGGGCAAAGAGGGATGGGTCTCTCGGGGAAACCCTCGCGTCTTTGGGCATTATTTGGTTGTGTCATCGAGGGATATCCATCCGCCACCTATCTCACCTAAGGAGAATATTGTGAGAGAGAACGTGCCCCGCCTCCTCTCTCCCTCACCGTCTCACTCGGCTTCAGCCTCCTCCTGACGTTTTTAATTTTATTGATATATATATTTGTTTTGTGTTTTGACATTTTTGTATAAGCTTTATATGCTGATTCCAAATATGAATTGGTTTTTCTGTTGTATCGTACTTTTCAAGAATTTTATTTGAAATTAGTCGCGAGAATCTGAAGAGTAAGTTAGAATATGAGGACTGGTAGTAGATAGTAAGATTGTGATAGCAGTGAGTATATTGATGTGTGTAATATAATTTAAGGAGGGGTTATGATATAAGTTAAATTGTTAAGTAAGAGTAGGGTTAATAGAGATTTAATGGATGTAGGAATTTAAAGTACTCAAGTCTTTGTAGTGTAGGTAAATATATATACGTTAAGATGTGTGTAGAGCAGCTGCGAACTCACATTAAGTGGTGTCTTAGAGTATTTTAATAATATTTAGGATTATATAAAATATATGGATGAAAAGGGAATGATTGATGCAGAGTGTATGTGTTAGAATATAAGTTTGATTATTGACAGGTAAGGTCTAGTGCATATATTAAAATAATCTCGTATGGTGGATGTAGAGGGACTAGTCTTGAGTGCGCTAGCCGTCTTATACTATAATGAGTGAGTGAGTATGTTGCTAGCCGTGTGTTATAAATGTTTATATAGTAGTGAGACTATATGTGATTCTTAGTGAGAATAAGAGGTATAAAAATCCTATAAAGTAACAATGTTGAGTCAGATATGGATACATTCTCTTTAGTGAGATTGTGTATAGTAGTGTTGAGAAGTATTTTATGTGATTATTAATAATGAGGAATGAAGTGTATTTAAAGGCATTTCTATTATATTATAGTGTTGGGAAAGAATAATACTGGTTTAAATGAGAGAATAAATGAAATAAAGTACGTTTAGATGAGTGAGATGGTTTGTTCATTTGAAAAGAATGGATATGATGTATATATATATACGGATGTATATTAGATGATTAGAGTGATGAGTCATGTAAGTCTTTGAGAAATTTACGCTGCTGGAGAATAATAGAAAATAAGTTCTAGCAAATAATGAGGATTGGTAAATGTGATAATATATGGCTGTGGAGATATGTGTAAGTTTGTGAGCATGAATGGTAGAAAGGGAGATGCCACTCTCTCTCACAATAAGGGTCGCTCTCTCTCTCTTGGGTTATATTCTTACTCTCTCATTGAGTGATTCAATGAGTACTATCTCCCGCCATCCCACACTCCGGCGTCCCGAGCAGGAATTGGTGTAATCTCACACTTTCCGCGATCCAGGATTCTCGTCCGTTTATGCTGAGAAAAAAAAGATGATATCCTGTTTCCATCGATCCTCCTAGTGATAATAACTCATAGTGCCTCTCACTCTGTATATCATATATATATATATATCACATATAAAAAAGGCGGTGTGGCTTAATAAGCTGGGTCCTCTCTCATTTTTAATTATGTTCCTGAATAAAATCTGCCTATATATTTTATCTACACTTTATCTTTTTTGCATATACGAGAATATATACACGGACACAAATGTGCAAGAATGCACGAATACAACACCTGAGTAATCATCTCATATATTAATAATAATAAAAATCAATAATTAAATAATAATAATTAAATATAATTATCTATAAATACTTAATAATTAAGAAAATAATAAATATAATTAATAATTATAAAAAATATAATAACTCATAAAATAATATAATTTTAATAATTAATAATAATAATATATATAATAATAATAATAATATAAATTTCTCTTGAATTAAATATAATGATAAATTTATTTTTATAATATTAAAAATCATCATGCTCTCAGTCATTCTATATTCTTCTGATTATAAAATTTTTTTTATTTATTCTGATAATGATTATGTTATCAAATAAAAAGCTACAAATCTGTTGTGTTTAATTCTAAGAGAAGCGATCTGGTGAGTTTTAAAGAAGCGCTTTCTTTGTGTCATGTGTCCTTAGTAAATAGGTTCAGAATACCTAAAGATTCAATCGAAGTAAAAATAAAAAATTATGCTTTGCTGAAATTATCGACATATTAAAACGGAAAAAGTAATGCAATCATAAAATATGATCTCTCATGTCTACCACTCATTGTTAAATATTCTTGTTAATAATTTTCTGAGGAAGTAATAATATTTTTCAGCAATTTGTACTTTGCCAAAGTGCTTAATACCCTATCGTAAACAATTAATAACGTATAATTCCGAGCGCTGATGATCAATGAGATAATAAATACGTAGATAAAAATAGAAAGTATGGCGTTGCCTAAACTGTAATATAAAGTATCTGACTACGAGCGAGCCAGCCTTTTCATAACTAAGCGCTCAAGCTGTTTTAGTGTAGTAATAAGTTATTAGGGTATGTTAATTAAATAATTATTAAACTATTGTTAAGCTTGATTGACACTTGTGAACTTAAATATATTTAGTACTAACTTATTAAGAATCTGAGGAAAGTCTTTATTAATATGGAATTTTATTAATACTTAATTATTTACTTATACGTGAAGACATTTATTAATTACTTATGCATTTACAAACACACAAATCCGAATATACGATAATTCTATTATATGATAACTAAGTTTTGGTCTAGGACTGTGTTTATGAATTAAGGAAGTTTCTTAATACAAAATCGAGGATAGCCTTAAAATATATGTTCTAGAGTAGGTGATTTCCACCTAAAATTATATAGATACGTTAGCACAATTAATACAAGATATTTACTTTAGCTGACCGGGGGGGGGCGTCAGGCGCGCGGGGCGGTGGAGGGGGTAGCGCGGTAGTGAGGGGGGGGCTCTTAATGTCGTGCTGATGGAATTTATAAGTTATATACTCACTCAGTGTAATGGAGATATTATCTTAAGTACTTTATTTCTAAGACTATATATTTTGTAATTTGAATTATATTAAATGTTTCAGTTTTAGATATGAAGTAGTGTGAGTAATAGATACAACGTAATTAATAATATTATTCGTATATAGGTATTATTTATATAAATTAACCGTTAGTATAATGATTAGGAGAGTATCAACGGGGCTCTCGTGCCAAATGGAGTGTGTGAGTATTCACTTGCTTTGATCTCTGTGGTAAGCCTGAAGTGGACCAGATTTATTTGAGTATGCCTGGAGGGATAGCTATAATATCCTTTGTTAGGTGAGGTCGCTCTTATACAGAAATCAAAAACAAATAACAAAAATAGTAAAGTAATTGATTAATATATTTTCGTGATATAATAATTGCATATTGTGTGTGATATATTTGTATTGCCATATTTATTGACTAATCATATTAATTAGATTATTACTATAATAAATTTAATAATGTAAATGTCATATTTAGTTGTTAAGGGATAATTTTATATTACTGTAACTTGTTTTTGTAAATAAAATATAATTTATACAATTTGAGCTTATATTTTATACCCTCCTCTCGGGATTATCTATTAATATTTATGTGATATCGATTATAAAATAATATAAGTGAAAAACTTGTTTATTAATGTAAGGTAAAAAAAGAAACATTTAGCAATTACGAAACCATTATAATATCTTAATCATTATATATATATATATTTAATTATATAATAGTATATATATAAGTATTTGAATAATAAATAATAAAAGGACCAAAAAAAAAACGTATCCAGAAAATATATATACTGTTATATATATATGAGGCCTAATAAAACAATACTGAATATTTTATCAATTACATAAATTTATGAAAATAGTTTAAAAATGAGACTTGAAATTAAATAAATAAAAAAAAACGTTTAAAAAAAACCATCTGGAAATGATACCTTGAAAAAAGTTGTAGTCTTAGGAATATAAAATATTTCATATTTTTAGTTACACAATAAATCTTTCTGCACTGTAATTTTTTTTAATAAATATTATATTTATAGTAGGCTTATTCTCAATGGTATTGAATGAGTATTATGTAGCTCAATATATTTTAATTATTTTCACACACAGTCATGATAGTAGGGGTTAGCGGGGGCGGACCCCCCCTACTACGATTGTGAAAAATATATGCAGGTAGCTGCGAGTTCTAGTAAAAATAATAATTTATCGACTCCGACTCCGACTCCGATACTCCTTAAATATTCATAAATATGGATTTTCGACTCGCGATAATCTCACGGTAACTCCGACTATCCTAACTATTAACAAAAAATTATTTCGTGAACTCTGAACTCTCAACTTTAAATTCTGCTTATATAAACAAAAATTATTTCGATCTTCCTAGACTCTCCTGAATATCCAGACTATCTCGAATCCGACTCCAGCTCAAAGTCTCATAAGAATTACTCAAAATTTTCTGACTCTGACTTCACAATCTTGGTTAGATTAAGAAGACTCCATTTTTATTATTTAGTTTCTAAATAATTTATACATTTGCTTTGAGAATAAATAATAAAAATATCATTATACATATACCACTTTCCAATATGAATCTTATATCTCAAATTGCTATACGTAATATAAGTATTGAGTAATATAGACATCAAGATTACAGGACGCATTACACAATGACAAATCAATTATTAATATATTTCAGTTTCGAGAACAAATGTAGTTAACTGATAAATAATATTATTAATCAGATTATAAATTATATGTTTTATATATATTTATTATTATAAAAACATGACTTACGAAATATAACAGTATTTAATATAATTTCATATTCTCAATATAAATATATTTATGACCTAGTATATATATATATATTAATATATAAATAATATTTAACTATAATACATATATATATTATATAGTATTACATATATATATTATATAATTTATATATAATATATAATATATATATATATATATATATATAATAGTATATATATATATTATTAATTATATATATATATATATATATTAATATTATTATAATATAATAATATATATATAATTAGTAATAGACTATGCAAAAAATGTTTAAAAATCTGTATGATAATGAAGTGAGGTAGATCTAATTATAGGTATTGATAATATCTAGTGATAATTTAGATATATATATATTATTAGCTCAACAAGTATTTGTATGAAGATTTAATAATTAAATTAAGTAATTAATATATAATGTATAGCATTAATTAAAATGTAATATAGGAGTAGGATAGGTGTGTCAGATTGTGTATAAGGAATAAATTTGATGAATTTAGAAGGTGTATAGGTGATGCAAATATAGTTACTATTTATGGGATGATAAAGGAACTATAAGATCTGTAGTGAGTGTTAAGCTTAAGGTATAGTTAATGAGCATCTATTGATAGGTATTATTTATTAACTGTTTATAATTATATATATATATTATAAGTTAGTGTAATTACTATATATGTAAATCTACACAATTATATAAAGTATTAAAATTAAGTATATAATATGTTAGTTAAGGGTAACTATATTATATTATGAGCCGTAGTAGTTGAAGTAAGAATCATAATAATGTTATTTTATAAGTAATGGAAATGATATAGCATAAGTTTAAGGTGAGTGATATTGTTAGATTGAGTTGGTGTTGTTGTAAGAAATATGAGTATATATATGTTACTGATATATTTGTTTAGACTATCAAGTGTAGTAGAGAAATTATGTTCTGGTATAATGAATAGAGTAATGATAATATGTATATGAATATGGTGATAGTGATTTGTAGCTAGGTGTACGTGGTATAAGTTTATGATAGAAGTGAA
>JABUQX010053735.1:0-20965 GCA_015478945.1 Trachelipus rathkii | reverse complement strand
CATAAAGGTTTTAGTAAAGACAATTTTTTTAATATTTTTGGACTGAATATTAAAATAATTAATATGAAATTAATGTTGTTTATACATAAGGGGGTGGGGCCCCCCGCCCCCTTTAAATTTTAAAAAAATGGTATGGTGGGATGTTATTAGAAGAATAAAGAATAATAGAAAGAAATAAATATATATAATAAGAGTTTTGCATTTTTTCATAAAAAAATTTTTATGTTTAATGTTTAACTGCATATTGATGTTTAATTATATTTTCTGTTAGATTGATTTGAATCTTTGATTGATTTATATTAGTATTATGTATTTAATTTTTTCCTTATATATTAATTTTTTTCTTTATTTAATTTTGCATTTGGAATATGAACATTAATATTAGTTTTAACAAATATTATGTTAATGATGTATTCATTAGATATTTGTTATATATTAATCCAAGTACTTTATAAGAATGGATATAAAATTAGTAATAATTAAGAGATTAGTATATTATCCAGTTCAATTATCAGGTGGTTGGAAGATACTTTTTATCTTGTTATTAATTTTTAATTCATTTAATATTTTGTGTACTGTAAATTTAAAATATCTGTTCAATGTGTATAAATGTTTAATCTCATTTATTCAGATCTATATAATAATTATTATTAATATTATATCACTATATAATATTATATATTATATATATTAATATATTTATATTATATTATGATTATATCTTACAATAATATATATAATATTCCTTATCTCTTAGGATTAGTCAAGGGGTGGACCTCTTTCTTATTTTTTTTGGTTTGTCTTTGGATTTTTCTAATGATAGCTGATGATTGCTGCATTGAGATGGAAATTAGAATTTGAGAAGAGATATTTAAGAAACAATTAGTAATATAGAGAATACTCACAACACAACTTGCATAGTGAGACACTTGCGTAAAGTTAGAGAAGCCGTGGATACGTTATTATCACAAATAGATTACAATTATATCACACTAAACTTATCATTTATGCAAATTCACACAATTAGCATTTCCTTTTAGTCTCATTAAAATCACGGTGAAAAATATTTTGTCTTAGGTTATTATATACTTAGACCATCGATAGAACATTTAAGAATAAAAAAGTTTAAACATAAGAGTACCACATGGGCCTATTAGAGCTGTTCCTACTAGTCATAAAGCCAACAGAACTAATATACAACAACATGTTTTGATTCAGCAAATTCCTACCAAACACCGTAATATACTTAGGTAGCTATTGTCTCATAATATATTATAGGCCTAAATTGTAATTGTATGGTAGTTATAACACAGATGGTGAGAGGAGGTGCCTCATATATGCATTACTTATAAATTGATACCTTACTATGCTTTTGTCAATAATTTTTGGCAATATTGTCTGAACTAATAAGAAGGACGAAAAATCATATCTAAAGTTTAACAATGACTAATATTAGCACAAGCTACTCACTGAATATGTAAAATAACTTGATAAATAGTATTACATGCATGTTTTAAATCACTTTTGCAATATCATACATTTTTTTATGTGATTATTAAAATGGGTTAGTGTTTTAATTAATTGTTGATTTTATTCTTATTAAGTATAAAGTCCGTTCCTAATTATAATTAAATATTTAGACACTATATTGGAAAATTTGGCCTGAGTTTGATAGGCCTAACTAGCGCAACTTAGTTATGGTATGATTTTGCTGTATACTTTGTGATTTTGCTAGGTTTAATTTGGTTTAATTAATATTGATTTTATCTGTGTTTAATCACTACTTAAGTTTTTAATAACCTTATTTAATTTTGTGATTAATTTAAATTTTATATTAAGTTTATCCCTAAAGCCATATTGACTAGTAGTTAAGTAGATTATACTAGTCTCACTTGTATGAGGTTACATTTTTTGTATTAAATATTTATTCTGTATAAAAATTATGTCATTATTAATTATTGTTATTTTAATATTGTAGTTATGTGATACACTGTATAACTTGTTTTTAAAGATATTAGTTTATTCTTTTTTAAGCTTTTGCGATTTTGTGTTTTGTAGTTGGTAATATAGTAGGTACAAGTTGATAAATGTTGATAGCCATGCGGGTGGGGTGTATCTCTGGACCAATTAGTATTATATATATTCTATAACTTATCTAGTGTTCACTTTCCCTTAATGCACTTTTTAGAAATTTTTTATTTTTGAAAAATCATGGCCCTATTACGTCGATCATAAGCACGACATTAAAAAATAATTAATTATAGTAATTTATATTATATTATTGTATTTATTATTATTTTCTTATTACGCTCAAGTCACTATCCAAACCCTTGAGGGGTGAATCGGACCACCTAATTAGAAGGTGGTGACTTGGCCAATTGACTAATTTTTAAAATCCTCTTTAACGTATAAAATTCTAAATTTTATATTTTTATTCTTACTTTATAAATAATTACATAAATTTATTTTTCTTATCATTATTAAAAATTTACGATAATAGTAATTCAAAAAAATAAATTCAATAATTTATATCATCAAAATTAAAGAAATAAAAATAAAGTGTGGTCCCCAATTCACCCCTCTCCGCTCAAAATTGACACTTTTTAGAATCAATATTTATTTTATATATTTAAATTATTCAATTTTTTATTTTAATTTTTTAACTTAATATAAAAATATTTATTAATGAATATTTTAATATTTTAAATTATAGGTTATAATAAAAATGTCAATAATATTTAATACGGTAAAATACGAATAAACAATGGTGGTCCGGGTCACCCCTCCATCAATTTTTATGGCGGAGTGAATTATTTAAGGACCAATGATTAGGTATGCCCCGTGATTTTGCCACTATACTGTTTGGATCAAAAATTTACTTTGCCAGTTTTAAAGCTAACATACTCGATACGTAACATACCTGAAAATTAATATAATATAAAATTCCATTCACACAAATATGGCGGTATTAATAACTTGATCAGTTAAAAAAACTCACATTTTATTCAAAAGGAAATTCTTAATTGAACGGGTATTTTAATGTACCCTAATTTTATAAGACATTTTTTAAAAATAATAAAAAGACTTTCAATAGACATTAAAGTAATACATGATCTAAATAGAAGACTTGTAGTACACAGAGAGACGTGTATTAAAATAGAGACGATATTTATATTATTTTTTTTTTTTTTTTTTTATTATTTTTTTATTTTATTTTTAAGACAATTAAGTAAATATAGGTAGACTTACGTAAATAAGTAAACATAGTCGCCTATACTCGACGACTAGATCCGTTACTAATCCTTTATTCCTATCAAAACATGCTTACATGCAAATATCACCTCAGACACCCATAGTGGAGCTTGTTCAATTTGTTGTAACTACCAAATACCATAATTATTTTTGATCATATTTATGAAGTGATTTAATCCGAAGTCAACTCCGGCTCCATATTTTTGCGGCTAAAAGTATTCCACTTCTAAGGAATCGCTAATTAAAATTTAATAAAGTATAATCTTACTGTGTGAATAACTGTAGGTGACTTTATTGAAGGATAATATATATGAATAGTATGCCATACTGTTTGTTAATTTTAGGATAATGCAGAGAATGTGTTAGTATTAAGGAAGGAGTTGGTCAAGTACAGTTAGAAAATATGAATAGTATATGAAGAGTTGTATTTTGAAGTTGAGAAAGGAGTGAGTAGGTTTATTAAAATTTGAAGTTAATAGGGATGTTCGGATGTGAACAAGGAGGTAGTGGGATAAATAGGGAGGTAGATCAAGGAATTAGTGATACACCAGGCTAGGAAGATGAGAAGGGAATACATTGGTTATAAATGTAAGTTGATAATACATTATGAGCTTTGCAGATAGTTATATATGTTAGTTTTAGAAATTAGAAATCGTTAAAAATTTTTAACAGGATTGAGGAAATCTCAAAAGTTCAGTCAGTATTACCTTGTGTTACTTCCTGTCAGATAACAAGGTTTGAAACTGTTTTTCAGATTGGGAGAGGGATCAGAGCAGTAGTGCCAATTGGTAAATTATGTTTTGAGGTTCAGTATTTTCTAAAGGGATAACATTTGATGCTAATCATGGAGACTCTATGAAATAAAGTAAATAGATGACTTTTACAATCCACACACTAAAAAAGAAACGAAATTGGGAATTATCCAGGTTTCACAGTAAAGATAATTTGTGGATAAGGATAGATAGACATTGTAGAACTTGAATCTACCAAACTCTGTGATTTACTCTCACAATGTGATTGTGCATGTGGGATTACAATAATGATATTTACGGACATAGTAATGAGTTCAAAGATATTAATATGCAGATTAATTAGTAGATTGATTCAGTAGATGAAAGCTAGTGGTGGTAAAAGGTGCATGATTTCTGGGATTTTTTTACACTTTAGGTTGTATAGGTGCAGGCCAGGTAATGAGGGGAGATTAATGGCTTTAGGTGTATTATTGAAAGGGTTATTGGAAAATTGTTTACAGAAAATATATTTAGGTTTTTGTGATTATTGTGGAGAGAATTTCTGGATAAAGATTCTTTGCATGGCAGATGGTGAGTTTTCACGTTTGAGTTTTGATAAGGTTTGCTTTGCTTTTCTAGTACCAGTTTTGTACTTTAGTTTTTTTGCAAAAAAACTAAGGTATACAGTTTTGGGGGTGATGGTCCAATCTGGATTACGAAATAATAACAATGGTAACTGTTATATTTCGTAGAGTTAGAAGATAAATAAATAGTAAACTTCGACAGGTTTCAATATAATGATGATAGCAATATAAATAACAGCAGCATTTTGAATATCAAAATGCTTTTACACGAATATGTTCATAGTCCTAGAAATAAAAAATTGTATAGAGTCGTGTAATTATAGTTATACCATCAAATGAGAAATCTAGACATTTTTATTTGCATTAATCTGAGGCATGGGTTAATGAAGAACTTATAATGGAGAATCTCTTTCAAAGAATTAAATGAAATAGTTGGATATTATCTTTATTTAACTTACTAGTCAGTAGAGGAAAAGAATGGTGTAAGGGGTGTGGCGCTTTATATTAAAAGGCATATTCAATGTTGTTTATTTTAATGTACTGAGCTGGTTATTAAGGTACTTAAAGTAATATTTTGAATGCAGTGATTGGTATCAGAGTATGGTCTTTATGTACACTAAATATCACTATTTAGAATCAGGGGCCTTTTTGATCAGAGTTTGCAAAGAAGCCAGCGTCCTTTGTGTAGAAGAAACCAAAAAGCTTCGATGGTCTTTTTGCTCTTAGGGTTATTGACTTTATTTTGACCTTAATACTTGGAAATATACTTCCAGATACGTAGATAAGAATCTAAGCGCCTATTTCTATTATTCTCGTCACTTAATATATTATATTATTATTACTAATTACTAACTCATTATATATTAGGAATAATAAAAATCTTTTTCTTATTTATCCTATTTATATTATTTTCATATATTATTATATCATATTATATAGTATATATATATATTTTATATATATATATTCTCTTATATTAATATATATTTTATTATTATATTCACGGTATATAATATATATATTCTTAATTTCTTATATATTTTATTTTATATAATATATATCTATATTAATAATATTATACTATATATTATATATATATTTATCTATATTATTATTATTTATTATATATTAATATTTTATATATATACTTGTCAATAAGTGGGTGAACAATTTCGGTCAGTGGCTTTCAAAATAGCCTTATATTCAAATGTAAATATTATATTTCCTTCTATTAAAGATGTTACAGATTATGAATTGTGTTTTTACTAGTCGTGTAGGTAATATCGAGATTTTTGGTTAGAAATCCCCTTTATTTTAAGCTCATCTAATTTTGAGTGATTTTTTGTTTTCTCTCTTCCACTGAGTACTATAAAAAATCTGGGTAAATTCTTTTAGGTCTTTTGCTGAAGAATCATACAGGTCGGAAAGATAATTGTGACTACACATTATTTTGGTACCTTCCAGTTTTTCTGTATGCGGAGAGGGATATAGTACTCGCGTGCGTTAAATGGAGTTGGTCATAATCTTAAATGCAATCGTGAGCGTTCATTACTCAAGCTGGCCTGCATACATCACACTCTTGCCTGTTGTTGGTCATCTAAACGACCTTGTTGTCCACCGGAGTGGGGCAACCTTGGCATTTCTCAGGGTTGTGTTGACAGCGCAGAATTGTGGCGGTGGCGGCGCCGAGATTCCGGAGCGGGGTGCGGTAGCACTTGCACTTTACTACTTAACCTAACACTTCACACATTTTTGTAATATTCTTCTTTTTTAACTATAAACTGATTGATTCGAGAATAATTATTGTATTGTCTTCGGAACAATAATTTTGTAAACAACTTCTTTACACCGCAAATAGGTGGGTAAAAGTTTTTTCAGCATAGGCTAATCAATTTGTACAATTTTTTTTTTCGCAAGATGTTTCCACACTTAACTTCAAAAGTACACAGCAGGACTACAAATGGATCTCTGATGATGATGTTGCCAGAGCCTTAAGCTGTTTTTCGTTTTTGGATTGGTGCTTACGAAACGTAATATGCCTAAAACGCTGGATTTTGCGTTCGTTTTTGTCAAACAGCGTTTGCATTTGTTTTTGTCAAACTGCAAAATCGTAAAAAAAGAAACACTCACCAAACGTAAAGAATTTCCTTAATTCTGTGTACATATTAGAATAAAAAGAATTTAGGAAATTCCTTACGTTTGGTGAGCATTTTTTTATGATTTTGCGTTTGACAAAAACGAATGCAAACGAACATTTTATTGCGTTTTAAAACCCAATTTCTTAAAATAATATTGTAATACCATTATGTTTAAAAATAGACCTGAAACGCTTGAGTTTGCGTTCATTTTGTCAAACAGCATTTGCGTTCGTTTTTGTCAATCAGCGCAAAATCGTAAAAAACGCTCACCAAACAAAGAATTTCCTTAATTTTATATAATATAAAATAAAAAAGAATAGAAACCTTACAGAATTAAAGAAATTCCTTACATCCGGCGAGCATTTTTTAAAAAAGATTTTGCGGTTTGACAAAAACGAACATTTTATTACGTTTTCAAACCCAATTTCTTAAAATAATATTGTAATACTATTGTGTTTAAAAATAAAAACTGACATCATAGTTTATCAAATAAAACATTTTAATGAGGATCATTAGGGATGTGAAAATCGAAGTGGACTGAATTGCCCCACCCCCAAAAATCGTGGGGCAATTCGTTCCGCGTTACTTATCGGCTTCTAACATTAATTGTATATTATATATACAAATACAATTATACTAATTCTACTCCTAAAGGATAACATTAACATATGAAAAAATAAAATAAAAATAAAAATAAATAAAGTCACCAAAAACCCTTAGATTTTTTTTTTGAGTACCCAAAATTCTGGACTGAATTGCCCCACTTTACGGTATATATAATATATATATATATATATATATATATACATATATATATATATATATTTATATAAAAACTTTTTATATATATATATATATATATATATATATATCTATATATAAATAATATATATAATTATACGGTATATTATGTATATATATATATATATATATATGATGGTAGCCACTTGACATATCTAAATCTTTTGACAGGTATGGCATGCATCGCTACTCTTTAAGCTCCCTTTATTTCCTCCTTCTCTTTGCTAACTCTTGTCTAGTTTTTTTCAGATCGTTCCATCTCTTGTTGATACGAGCAACCTCTTCCTCTTTCTTATTAATTGTGGTGTTTCTCAGGGTTCTGTTTATCTCCAACTTTATTCTAGTTTTTCATCAACCATCTTCCTTAGCTGCACGTTTAACTGATGTTCAAACTCTTATGCAGATACTCACCTCTCCATTCTTTGCCACTCATTTTAATTGTGCTCCCTGTTTGTATCTAGAGTTGCCTCTTGTATACATATCTTCTGATTTAATTCTTGCCGATTTGGTCGGAATTTCTCAGTGGGGTAACTGTAATTTGTGAGTTCAACGTAAAAATTTAACTTCTTCATAATCTCCCTCTCTAAATACCTCTCAACTTTCCCATCTCTTTCGATGGCCCTAATGTCTCACCCGTAAACAACATAAACTTCTAGGACTAAACATAAATAGTAATTGTCTTGGAGACCATCTTTATCTTCTTCCTCGAATCCCCTTGCTACTTTCAATCCACTACATTTTCTTTCCATTTTTATAATTTTTTTCTGTCTGCTATCCCATTTTGGTACTAATCAATTCTGACCAGCAAATTTCACTTCTTCATACACCTTATTGTTCTTTCAGTTTTTCCAGTGTCTGTTGCAGCTTTCGACTTCCAAGCACTTCATCTCATATTAACAAATCCTCTATAATACAAATGCATAATTAGACGTCTTCTATATTTGTTTCACTAATAGTTATTTGGAAAAAAGTATCTTATAACATCAATCCCAGTGACATCTCTAGGTATTAAAAGTTGTCTATTACAATTGTAACATACACTCCATCTTTAGCTTGTAAGTTTTCCTGTTCTCACCCAATATTGTCACTTCTTTGTTAAATCTTCTCTTTTTGTGTATCTCCATATCAGCTCATTTATTCAAATCTCAGAATAGGTATTATAATCACTTTCGACACTGCTTATTCTCTTCCAGTTGAATCTTGACTTCATATAAGAACCCTTCCCGTCACAACTCGAACTCCTGTTTCCTTCAGCACGTTTTCCAAGATATTTCTTCTTGGTGAATCATCAATAATCAATATTTCTTCTTCATCTCCTTTCTTTTATCATCTCATCGTCAGAATCATAAACCTCTTCATTTTTCGGTATTAATTAAGGATCTTGTTCCAATATATGTTCTTTTAGATCTGTCTCTTCCTCAACTTTTCGTTTTTTGCTCTACTGACTACAGTATTTTTCGCTATCAACTGGTTGTGTACTCTAAGCTATTTTCGAAGGATACCCTCCATAGTATATAACACCACTACTGTTTTAACACGACAATAATCTTTCCCACAACTGTTGATAGGTACCTCTCTCCATCTATTTCTTTTTCTCGCTTGTAATATACTTCCTCTCCACTTTGTACTTCTTCAATTTTATGTTCTCTTATCTGATGATTCAAAGCTCTTTTTAATTTCTCGGACGATTCTATCTGTATATAAGCCTGTCTTGCCTTTGATAATCCTTCCAAAGTATGTCTCATAATTTCATCGTCATTTCCATAATTTGTTGAAGTAGGTATTATCTCTCCATCATGATCTATACTGGGTATAACTGGGTTTCTTCCAAACACAAGCTGATGTGGAGAAAACCCATTCTGCATTTTCAAACAATTTCTGGCATTTAGTGTCCAGTATAACGCTGTCTCCTTATCATGAATGTTGTCTTCTTTTAGTTTTCTTAAACAATTTTTAATGATCCCAACAGAGTTCTCACAAATCCCATTACTCCACAGGCTTTCAGCTGCCGTGCTCAATTGTTCTATGCCAAAGCCCTCTGTGAGGTACTTCACTTCTTCATTGTGAAATTCTAATCCACAATCAGAAAGAATTCTTCTAGGAGGTCCAAATAACCTAATCCATGTCTGTAGGATCTTCTTGACTATCGTAACAGGTGTCTTGTCTTTTATCCTCATTCTGCAGGGTGTAGTACCTACCCTTAAAGTTGCTGGGGAGGTGATGTATGGGTGTGAAACGTGGTCCGGAGGGTAATAATCGAAAAAATTTGTTGTCATTGATGATAACTCTCCAACAATACGCAGTGAAAAAAGCTGAATTGGTGTCATTAAAAGATTTGTAATCATAAAGTGAAAACCACCTGCTGAGAGATTGTAATTGTTCTTTTTATGTTTGTTAGGCGAGGAGCGGAGTGGATATTCATGTGGGCGGTGCTTCACAGCACTCAAAAGTTCCGTTAGGTAACCTTAAGGAACTAGTAGTGGTGAGTCGTGAAAAATTTCTTTATTTGTTTATCGCTTCATTGGTGTTCTATTTTGCGCACTCACTGAAGCACGCAATGAGGTCTGTGGCAGTTTCTCGTATGTTCCATGACAAAATTGTAGAATGCAGACTGTGTAACTTATTTTCTTCCATTTATTTCATCTTTTATCCATTGGCATCCTAACACACCTTCCTTCTCTATCTTAAAGTTGTATGCATGAGAGTTGAACTCTAGACGTAGTCCTACAGTATCATCCAATGTGAACTCAGTTTACACAATAGGTTTGTATAATTTTTGCCCAGGATCTAACAGGAGGTTGCTGTACACGTTTTTTTCCAATAATACCTTACTGGAAGCCATTAACGTCTGCAAATAGTCTTTAGCCCTATGAACAAGGAACGTTATCTTCTACTATCGATCTGGTCGTGGCAGTCATAGGAGGCAATATGTTTCTTCCATTCCAAGCGCAGGTTTGGGTATCTGGTAAAGTTCAAGATATATTTTAACACGCTTTTATACTTCTTAGGTGGTCTGAGAATGGTAGCAGATTAGCGCCGGTTGCATTTACTTCTGAGGTATGTAATACTCTTTGATGTGATATTATTTCGGTCCTTGGTTAAGTCTTCTGAGAACGAATGGTAGTCACTTCTCTCACCACAGTATTGGTCCTAGGGGGCGATTGAGACCGGTAATCAATAATTCCTCGATTTTTTCCCAAGAACATGAGTTGCCAAGTGTGGTTAAATGTCTTCAGGAGAGAGAGTTGTACAGGGAATATGTGCAGACTGATGACAATACAATCAAAACATCATTTCTATGGTTCAAAGAAATGTTGCGAACCCTTTTTTGAATGTTGTATGAGGCCAAGTATATTTCGGCACAATCTTTACGCCACATGGTCTTGGATCCTTGGGCAAATCACAGCACTTGACGGCTCTCATTTAGCACATATGTGTGGCGCTATAAGATTGGCTGGAGAAGAATTGATACACAGGTGAGAAATCAATCATCGAGTAGAGAGGTTCCGAAATTATTGTGTATCTTATGAGGTTTGATTCATCCTGGAGTTGTTAGGTGCGTGGAGGTGGTTCCATACCATCCAGTTCGTTATTTAGAAATCTCTGTGTCTCTGTTTTCGGTTAGTATTCTTTTGCTGTAAAGTGGGGAGAGTGAGTTGTGTGTGTTATCACTCTCTTTGGTAGTTTCATGAATCCTTGGTTTGTGTCTTTCACGGCAAGCCCCTCAATGACAATTTGTTCTTTCTGTATCTGACAATTCTGCTCTAGACAGTGCAAACCACCCTTTTATCTTGATCTTTGTTACCCATCTTTTCAATTTTAGATATTTCGCGCTGGGCCCTCTCAATCTCTCAAAATAATCTCTTAACGTCTCATTCTCCTTTCCTCCGTCATATCATCAGTATCCATTACTTTTTTATTGTCTCTACCTGATTATCTCTTTTGTATTTGCTATCAAGTTGTTTTACTATTTCTTGTATTCCATTGTTGCTCTTCAGAGTATCCAGAGTTATAGCATCTACACATCTCCATGCCTCTCCTCTTAAGCTACTCTTTACGATTAATCCTGGGTAGTCATAAAATCTTGATTCCATCAATTCCCATTCGTTAATACGAGTACGCCATTCTTCATATTCATCCGTTTTCCCTGATTTCACTGTACAAAATTATGTACATACATAATTTATTTTAATGTTTAAAGTTATATGTCAGGACTTCAGACGAATCCCTAGATGAGACAGGTATGAAAATAATAAAATATATGGCAACTGTACTTTCTACCCTCTAAAATTACATGAAGCCAACAAACTAAGTTAATGAAAATCCTTAAGCTATCGCTGATTAGCCACATTCAAAGAAGCTATTGTGACTAATATGCACCACTAAAAAATGCATAAATGATTTGTCTAATAAATAACAAAGGATGGAGTTACAAATGTGAATATTACATTAAGATATGCCAAATAAACAGAATCAGTATCCCATAATCAAAAGATTAAAACTATTAATCAAAAAGATTATAAAACTACTGCCAAAGTTATATCTAATAATCATACAACAAAATTTGTCATATATAGTGTATATTGGTAAATAATTAATTCAAAGCATAGGTATACTTAATACAATATAAACAAAGTGAGTATAAGTTATGGTGAAGAAATAAATAAAAAAATTCTTTTTTGGTATGTGTAGCAAACAACCAAAAAACTCTCTTGGGGAGCCATGAAACTGAAAAGATATTTTTTTCCTTCAAATGAATAAAATCTATTTATTTTCTACTTTAATAATAAATATGGAGATATATTTACTTACAGAAAAACCATTACATATTTGAAATAAATATTAAATAGAGCCTGTGGGCTAACATATATATTTGTTAAACCGCCCACGAACTTAATATTTTAACACAATTGTTTATTGCTTACATAAGGCGCCTGAACTCTTAATAAAGACCCAGTACATCTTTCAGCTACGGTCTCAAAAAGCCTCTCCCAAATACACATCCACATTTTGTCTCAGATAAATAATAGAAAAGACTTTGTCGAATTAGAATTACTGAATAATTAAACTGACCAGATTTAATATCATAAAAAAAAACTTTCCTTTTATACAATAATATATTCACTATATTTGCTCTCTATCCTAAGTGGCACGAGAAATGTGCACTAAAATACAATTTTACAATGTTCGCTTTAAATTTTTAATGATAAATTTTTTATCTTATTCTAGTATGAAAAAAAATTAAGTACTCTGATAGTAAAATAATTATTTTCAAAAAAACTTTTTATAATTTAATCCGTAAAATTCAAAGATACTTGAATTGATTGATTATACAAGTAGCCTTAGATACCTCAACTCTCATAATTTATCATCTGTTACATTACCCTAAGTTTCACAAGTAAACAGGGTATGGTGCACAAACATGCACCAGTAATTTGATAATATGTTAATGTAGAATTTTATATTAGGCGTAGATTAAGTGAAGCTAGAATCACAACCAGCTACCATTGTCCTTATTATTCTACATAATTAATATAATATATATATATATATATATATATAAAATATATATATAATAATATATATATTATAAATATATATAATATATATATAATAATGTATTGAAATTATAACTCTACAAATTTAATTCATAAAATAACAAAATCTATTCATGAGTACCTTTCAAGGTAGATAATTTGCTTTATCTCTTTTATCGTCTGAAAATGTAATAATTAGCACCATACTATATAAAAACGCCTCACTTAAGCTTAATACTAACTGTGTACTGTATTAGCAAAAGTAAATTCCCTTATCCAGACTTCTTCTAGAATGGAAACTTTATTACAATTATTCATCAACGCCACATAAAACCTAGTATTAAGATCTTTTAGCTGATATATTCCCAAGCTTATTTTCTCATTTAATATTCTTATCGATTCAATAATGAGTAGTAAGTGCACTATTTTATATGACTACTCTGAAGCAAACTCTTCATCCTCTGTTACTGCGAAACAGCCCCAATAAGAGAAAAGCAGAGAAAAGACAAATATCAAAAAAAACTTTTTTATAATGATTATCACGTTCTAACAGATGTGAATGTAGCGGTGTCGTGGACTCCTGGGGGGGGGCCTTTTTTTTTCCCCGAATTTTTTTTTGTAAGTCGATCCATTTATTTTTTTTCCTTTTAAACCCCCCAAAAATTATCAATGTGTGAATTTTTCATTGTTTGTCGCTATTTCTGAATCATACTTATCACTCTGAGCTACTCTTATAGTACTACATACAGCCAGGTACTCTTTTAAAAACCTCGTAATAATAGGATGTACCATGTAATACTAAAACAAACAAGTACTGACGACTCAACAATTACAGACACAACACAGTTATGCGCCATCGTACAACCACAAAAACAAGCACACGAAGTAATACAATAACAGATACTGTTGAAATGATAATCATCACAACACAGTATCTACTGATAATTTATGCGCACACTCGAAGACAATAGTTGTAGTGAGTTTTCTAATACTATCTTTAATGCGCAGCTATAACTTATTCAATAACGTAATAAAATATTATTATATATAATTAAACTATTGATAAATCGTTAAACCCGGCTAAACCAATTTTTTAAATTTCCTGACTGCAAACTTCGAAATTATATATATAAAATAGACTAATGCTATTTATGGTAAAAATATTATTAAACAATGAATACAAAACATTTCTAAAATAATTATATTTATTTACCTTTTATTAATTAAAACTATAAAAGTTAAAAAATTTAAACTCTAAATGGTGAGAAAGAGTTTATTATATTGAGTTAAAAAACTTAACTAATACTATCTTACTATAAGTATAAAATAAATAATCCATATTAAATAAATAAAATATTATTATAATATATAATTATATATTAATATATATATAATTTTAAATTTATAAATATATGTTATTATATTATTATCATATATATATATAATATATAATTATAATAATTAATATATATATAATATATATTATATATATATATATATTAATAAATATATAGTAATATATAATCATATATTTATATAATATATAATATATATAATATAGTTAAATATAATTGTTCAGAATGTTCTAGAAACAATCAATAGACATCAGCAAGAGATACACATGACTAAATACTCGTCAAAACCAACTATCATCTATTCGTGATATAGAAATAGTCTATACGAGAAAGAGTAAAAAAATTGAGAAAAGTCTATTTTAGAGAGTATCCATATTATTTTCAGATGTAGGGCTTATGGCAAAGTTTTAGTTCATTTAAAATGATGCGGATTGCGTATATACCAGCTACAACACCTAGGAATATTTATTATAAACTAAAAAATATATATAAATAACAAATTTGCAGATATAATTTTAGTAATTTTTATGTGTGTAAAACTGAGACTGTCCCAGTCAACAAAAAAAAAATAATGCAAAAGTGAATATTTTATCTGAAATTTCAACACCCGCTTGTAGGAAAGAACCAATATATAAATTACTTGCATATATATACTTTCCCAATAATTATAATTAGTTTCTTATTTAGAATAATATCTACTAATTTAAAGTGTATGGAAAATTGAAATACGCCTTTTAGTGAGTAGTTGAAAATAGAAACACATTATTTTTAGCGAGAAATCAAATATTTATTTCATGTTATATATATCTATCCACTGCTAGAATTATAGATTGATATATACACAATGTATCTACAGAGTTTCTTGCAATAATTATTCAGGTGAAAGATGAGTTCTGTAATTTTTACAACAATAAACTAAAAAATAAATACATATAATAATCAACCGAACTAATCTATATTCAATATTCTAATTATACACTGAACTAGATAAATAGAATAGAATTATACAATCCATATTAGTAAAATGCTCTCAACTGTGTAAAATTCATATATTAAAAAACTCAACAAAATCTACATAATCTCACACACTCAACCTAAAAAAACTTACAAACTTTCCTATATCTTTCGAGAACGGATTCTCTACTTATATCTTCTCCTGATTAGACAAATCTATATAAAAACCACTACCTTAGCAGTAAACCTTTAATACACTCCTATATATAAACAAAAAAAATATTGTCTTGAAGAAACCATTAACAATCGACATTCACACACAAGAATTGAGAGTCTTAGGCAGGTCATACAACTGTGATGCCGACTTGTTTTTTTCTACGAAAGGAAACTGGAGTATAACTTATAATTAGACTTGACGAGACTTTTTTGTCATTCTATAACTTGCTATCAGTTACTCCAAGCGTCATACTAAGTCTCATCCACCCATTGTAAAGCGTAATTAGTAGCGTGTTTCTCATCGTGGTATGGTTCGTCTGAGTTTGTCACTCGAGAATTTATTGTCAATGTATCTATTTCTAGATGCAGCTGATGGAACTCGGTATTACGTATTTATGCTCGACACTATGAATAGTTGATGCTTTAAGTCTCTGAAATCGGTATATGGTTGTGAGGAATAACGCGACAAGCAGGACACTGAAATTGCGAGTGCGCGTAATATATTACCACACTTCACAACGTTATCAAGCACCTTATCAGTATACGCTACTCATCCTAGGTAAATGATGATAGATCCAAGTTACTATCCATAAGTCTTCTTAACAATTTTGTACGTGATATCATATGGTAACTCCATACTGTTCTAGCAACCTGTAGCAATAATACGTACTAATCTTATCTACCGCACTTCTGTTAAACCGATATCGTGAATAACTACGTATCCATCCTTCTGTATTATTCCGTAAAATGAATTTATCTATAATTCTCCCTCACTATATATAAATATGTTATATAGCCGAGTCATTGTGTGCCTCAATCCATGAGACAATTTCCATAATTTAGTCAAGGGGCTAGACACTGCGCCCATTTGGAGATTCCGAAACATCTTTGTGCTAGCGAGATATGACACACCTTCACCGCTGAATTAGGTCTTCTCGTCTCTTCGTTCAGTCTTCGGTTTTGATGTTACAATCCTAAAACAATTCACTTAAAGTATATACATCTACATATAAATGATTGTTTGTAGTCTCCTTCTTAGTTCTTAGAGATACACACCTACCTAAAGTGCAGGAAAGTAAACAAATATTCAATACACGTTTCACCAATGATATGAGAAATTCTTATGACACATTACGAAACGAAATCGAGGTGTGCACATCTTATGGAGATATACAGTATAAGAGACAATTTATACACCACAAAAGAACAACGCGCACGTTCATCATGGTTATTTATACTTTCAACGAGCCATATGATCTGTCATGAAGACTGTTCTACAACCAGCACCGCAACTACGTGGCTCCGCTCCGTCACGTGACTGTCTCCGCGTCTTAGCAAGGCTCTCGTGACTTTACACTTGAACATCTCACAAGGCTTGGTGGACTTCCTCGTAAGATCACACACTCAGGACATCCGGATTGCTTTCTTCTATTTTAAAATACGTTACTCCCACACGATAAGGCCCACTCACGGCAGCTTTGAATGACTATTAGATAAATATCATAAATATACCTATTTGTAATATATATAATATAATATTCAATAAATAGTTCATGCTCGATAGCGACTATAAATTCATGCTTGAACCCCTACACCCTAAAGTATAGTATAGTAGATATGCTAGTTATATATATAAAAGTTAAATATATTATGATTAATTATAATTTATTTTAAATTTTTAATAGTTTCATATTTCACCTAAACTTATAATGATCCATATAAACCAACTTTATGGGGTATAATTATAATATCCCATACATACCCCCTATAAGTATATAGTCAATATTTGATATAAACCTTATAGGCACTCTCATATCTCCCGATATAAAATATTTGGGTGTTCAGTTGTACCCACAAAGATCGCGAGATATTGCAGCCTTTTATTTTATTTTATTCTTCTATTAAAATATTTGCTAAATAATTTTACTATGAATTTTTTTTCATATTTGTAATAAGTTTACTTTGACACAAACAATTCCATAGCATTGCATTTTGAATAATGCATATACAATTTCTTATGATAATCACATCTCCCTAAATTTTATCGCAAAACATGTACAATATTTATTAAATACCTATGATAAGAGTAGCGTTCATTATCTCTTACCCAGTACTAATAGTGTATAATAATAATATAATAATATAATAAATTAATATAAATTAAATATATATATAATCAATAAAATTAAATTATAAATATAATATAATAAAATATATAATATAATAAATAAATAATAAAATATAATATTAATTAATTAAATAATAATAATAATTAATAATATAATTATAATATATAATAAATATATAATATAATAATAATTAAATAATAATAAAATTAAATAAATATTAATATATAAATAATTAAATAATAATAATAATATGATATATAAAAATAAAATATAATATATATTAATAAAATAATAATAATAATATATATAATTAGATGAGAGACAATTCCACCTCACGAGAAACCCTGTAACATGATCTTCGCGCTCAAACGAAGTAAAAACTGAGACAATTAAACTATAGATACACAACAATATCGGCCAAACCAGCATAGATTTCTAATTGAACTTTCCTTATAAACTATAAGAACTGTAAAAAAATAATATAAACTTTTAAAATAAAATGCTACATATATATGAAATATATAAATATAAATAGGTATTATTAATAATAATATAATATATATACATCAATTATATAAATATATAATTTATATAGATATATATTATATAATATATATATATATAGATATATATATATAAATATTATATAGATATATACTATACTTAACATTATATAATATAAATATCTAATTACATATTTGCTGAAATAGATGCACTGACACATTATCATGAATATTGTTACACTCTGAAATTATGGTGTATGAGTCCAATCATTACGTAAAAGATTATTTATATCATTTTCAAATGTATATATATAATATCTTTAATAATAGAGTGGAAATAGCCACGAAAAATTAACAGAACAGAGTTATATTAGGATTCACACATAAAAAAATTAAATACAACGTCACATACTTCATAAAATATAGTATATGTATATCAATTACATTCACACCAAAAGTTAATCACTTCTGGCCGCAAATACGAAAAACTCTGCGAAGAGCAAAAATTATAACTATGATGTGCTAAAAGGAGCATCCTGTAATCTATAGAGAACACACTTGAAAAAACTCCCTAATCCGAAACCTACGCATACAGATTAACTAAAGAAAAATGAAAACATAGTGCATGTCTTTGTATGAAAATTTCATACCCCCATGAAGAGAGATGTGAATATATTCACCAATCACCCACAAATTAACACTCATATTCCTCCAGTTATTATACTCAATAAAAACACATATTTTGAGTTATATTGCAATATGTGAGTAAGACAGAAATTCATCACATCAATGCCCTAAAGAGACACGAGTATACAATCATCAGAGCATTGCATGTCTATTAAATCTTACAGACCATAAATATCGTCCTATCTCCTATTAGAAATACTCAGTGTTTATTTCTGCTCAAGGAGAGATGATTTCATCCAAATTAATAACACCACTATATATTGACAATACAAATCAAGTGTATCTCGAGAAATTACGTTACTAAGACATCCATACAGATATTCATTTAAACAAACCATAGAATTTCATACAGGATAGTCTAGAAAAACTTATTCAAACTTGACACGCAATTTATTTCGTAGCGTTCAATCCTATTTTCTAACTCATGTTTCTTTTACAGTTTTACGTCAGACCAAGCTCTTAACGAAAACTAAATCGCACCTATATCTGAAATGTCTAGTTGCGAGGAGAAATGTAATATACGCACAAAAAATAATTCTCCTCTATATCCGCATTAATTTACGCAGTAATTAATAACAAGACGCAGGCATTTTAATAGCGGGAGATTAAATTACTAGAAGGAAACACAGAATGAATAATGTGAGATAAAGAATTCCACAAACAGAGTGCAGGATCAAAGAAGGATATAGTCACCACACGCCCATGAGAAAGCATAACGTACACTACTCGGATAATTTTAACAATATCATAAACACAAAAACTACTATATATAGTGCGTACAGATACAGCACCACTCATTATTAGATTATAGCTAACGTTTGAGTCATACATGATGTCGAAAATATATATTATATATGATTAGTAGTAATGCCATAACTGATGAAAATGTAGCCTCGGCCGGCATTCTAAACCCTCAGCTCGTCAAGTTGGAGTTTATTCTACCTCGGGTGGCAAGAATAAACCCTCGACTGGCGAACAAGTTGGTGGCGCGGTTCGCATAGCCAGCCTTAAAGTTCAATTTCCTGTCCCCCATGTTACCCCCTGCATAGGGAATAAAGCATGTAACTGTTATAGTTTTTTAGTTATATATATATATATATATATATATATTATAATATTATAATATATATATATATAATATATATATAATATAAATATATATAATATAAATTATATATATTAATATATATATATATATATAAATATATATATATATATATATAATATAATATAATATGATTTTAAAATTTAATCTTAATGAAAATACGAAACAAAGAAAATATATATTTCGAGTAAACTTTTATTTAATATACTATAATAAGTAATAAACTGTGTATGAATACTACACAAGGCTAACCATTATATTTTGTTAAAAGATGCGCGGTTATGTAAAAATAAATCCCTTGCCGCAAATTTTTTAAATTATCAGTACATATAATTCCGGGTTTCCGCCGGAACCGGAAAAAAAAAAAATGTAAAAATTCGCCGTAAACGTAATTCTAATATATTCTAATATATTAATATATATTATATAATATATATATTATATATAAATATATATAAAATATATATATAATAATATATATATATATATATATATATATATATATATATATAATATTATATATTATATTATATATATATATTTATATATATATATATTATATTATATATATATATATATATATATATATAATATTACCCCTTAATATATATATAATATATATATATATATATATATATATATATAATATATATAATATATAATATATATATATATAACCCCTATATATATTAATTATTCATGTGAATTAGAAAGGGTTGCAACAAATGGACTACCACAGATTTTATTCACAATTAAAATCTTTATAGAACTTGGACATACAAAAAAATTTAATTACACAAGCCTCGTTATCTGTGTTCAACATTATGTTTTGGATTTTGGCAAAAATGTCATATTTCATAAAATTAATAACTTTTATATTATATATATATATATACTATATATATATATATATATAATATGATAATCACTTATAGAATTAAGATCAATATAGAGCTAACCACATCTCACTATT